>JAWWEQ010049420.1:0-13529 GCA_035583055.1 Torymus tubicola
ACGAAAATTCACGTTCCTAATTTATGCGTAGCGCAGCAAGTGTGTACAGATTGTATCAATGACGACAATATCACACGTTGGTGCAACACATGCGGTGTTCGCGAATTTATCTTCTGTGAAGCTCCGGTAGCTAATTTGATTAAACTGTGTTATCGTAAAAGAACACAGTTTAGTCAAATAATATGCATCGCTCACAATGCTCGAGCTTTCGACGCTCAATTAATTTTAAAAGAACTAGCAGAGTGCTCAACCAAAGTATTGCCAAGTGTCATTTTGAACGGGCAAAATATAATTTGTTTAGCATACGGTCGTACCAAATTCATAGACAGTTTAAATTACTTTCAAATGAAGTTAAGCACTCTTCCAGCTGCTTTTGATTTACCAGAGAGTAATAACGAAGGTTATTTTCCACATTTATTTAATACTTTGGCAAAACAAGAGTACGTAGGTGCCTTACCCGAAGTGAAATTTTATGTCCCTGATTCGATGTTTGACAGCGAGAGGATTGCCTTCCTTCAATGGTACGAAGATATCAAGAACATTGAGGGCTATGTTTTCGATTTTAAGAAAGAGATCGTTGAATACTGCTGAATGGACGTTGAAATACTGGGCCGCGCATGCATTGCTTTTCGAAAAATTTTTATCGATGTAGGCAACACGGATCCTTTTGTTGCCGCTACCACGATTGCTTCGGCTTGTTCGTATCTATTTCGTAAAAATTTTCTCAAATCTAATTCTATAGGCATTTTACCACCTAACGGTTACAGGCGGGCGGATAAACACTCGCAAAAAGCTGTTGAGTGCTTATTACAATGCGAACGGGAAATCGGCCGTAATATTATTCACGCAGGACGTGGACGTGAATTTAGATTACCGGAAGGTTTTTTGGTTGATGGGTATTTGCATCCGAGTAGTACTGTCGCGTCGTCATCGACATCGACACACGGTAAAGGTGTAGTATTTGAATTTCAAGGGTATTACACACACGGTTGCCCACGCTGTTTCAAAAATAAACGCGACAAGTTGAACGCCTACAATCGTACGTTTAATCAAGCTTACGAGAGTACTTGCACAAAAATAAATAGAATAAAATCTCTTGGATACGAAGTTCGCGAGATTTGGGAATGCGAGTTCGACCAACGGAAAATTCAAAATCCCGAAATCGCAAAATATGTAGAAAACCACCCTTTGATTTCTAAAATAACATTAAACCCGCGAGACGCATTTTTTGGCGGGCGCACGGAAAAATATTAATCTCTATTATAAAGTCAAAGAGGACGAAACAATAAGACATACCGACATTTGCTCGTTATATCCATACGTGTGCAAAAGAGGACGATTCCCAGTTGGTCACCCGGACGTGTTTGTCGGCTCTGACTGCGATGCACTTACGGGTGGCAAAAATGATAATCTATCGCACGTAGAAGACCTCGTGAAATGTAAAGTTTTGCCTCCGCGTAACTTGTTTCTTCCTCTCTTACCTATAAAAATGCACAACCGCCTTCTCTTTGCTCTTTGTCGTTCTTGTTGCGAGGAGATGCGTCAAGCCGATTGTAATCACGAAAATATTTCTGATCGTGAATTTACAGGAACATGGGTGGCTGACGAGCTAAGAAAAGCCATAGAGTTAGGATATCGCATAACGGAAATATTCGTTATTTGGCAATACAAAATAACGCAATATGACCAGCAGAGCGATAAAGCCGGATTGTTCGCGCATTATGTAAACGCGTTTTTGCAAATCAAACTTCAAGCGAGCGGTTGGCCGTCGTCTTGCAAAAATAACGCTGATAAAAAGATTTACATGGCCGATTACGAGCGAAGCGAAGGTATAAATTTAGAGCGTGAAAAAATTGAAAAGAATGCGGGTTTACGATCCGTCGCAAAACTATGCCTTAACTCATTTTGGGGAAAATTTGGTCAACGCAGCAATTTAAAGCAAACCGAAATTGTAAAAGAGCGTGAAGCTCTTCTTAGGCTTCTTTCTGCGCCCGAAAAAGAAGTATTACATATATTGCCTGTAAATGATCAACTTTTATATGTACACTGGAAAAATATCGATGACGCTGTCGAACCGCCGCCTAACACGAACATAGTTATCGCCGCTTATACTACAGCACAAGCCCGACTGAAGTTGTACAGTTATTTAGAGAAACTGGATCGTCGCGTTCTCTACTACACCGACTCCTGTATATTTTTATGTAACGAAAATGCAGGATGAGAGGAATACAGACCCCCTCTCGGCTCGTTATTAGGCGATATGACAGACAAACTGGGGGAAAATGTATATATTGATACGTTTCTATCAGGTGGCCCAAAATTTTACGCCTACCGCGCGATAGATTCTTCCAATGGCAAAACATTTGAATGTTGCAAAGTAAAAGGTTTAAGGTTGAATTATGCAAATTCTTTAAGAATAAATTTTGATAGCATTAAGAAACTTATTGACGATTATTGTGATAGCGTTGATGCGAGTAACATTAAGTTGAATTTAGTTGTATAAGACGAATGCCAAATCATGATGTTGTTACGCGAAACGAATTCAAAACATGTTGTATCGTGTTGAAAAAACGTCGTTATCTGTCGCGAGATTTATCTTTGCCTTTTGGTTAAAAATCTTAAAAAAAAAAGGTGTATAACTATTATGTTACTAATAAATCTAAAAATTATTACCTAACATGTTTCATTTTTATTGTTACCTTTTCATCCTTTTTAAAATTTTAGTATACTAATTTATAAATTATTATTATTTCTTTAGTAATGTATAATTAGAAAAAAGAAATTTCATTTATATATATATATACTAATTATACTTCTATTGTAGCACTTTTAGCAAATGCGCACATGCGGGGGTGTACGAGCTCATTCTTCGCTGGCATGCGCGCGCTATAAGCTTATAAGCACGTGCGCATGCAAATGTATCAGCTGATTAAAGGCGCGTGCCCATAAGCTTGTACAGAGCGCAATCGCGACGGCCGCCGCCGCCGCGGGAGTCTTTAGCAGAGTCTTTGAGAAAAATAGTTTGTATTTTTCGCGAAATAAATATAAAAGTAAGCAATTATCGGTCATTAGCTTAGTTATGAAAATGGACACGAGGTGGAAACATCCTTTTACGTGTTGCGTGTGCGGCCCTACCGGATGCGGTCAAACCCAATTCGTCAAAAGACTTCTCTATTTTATCGACAATCTGTAACGTACTTTTCGATTGCATACTCTTTTATTACGCTGAGTGGCAATTTCTAGAGGGTCTTCCTCAAGTAAGCGATTACTCCGAGGACAACGATAAACGAAAGCTACTAATACTGAATGATTTAATGCGAGAATGTTCGTGCGACGTTATATTAGATTTGTTTATGAAGGGCAGTCATCATTAAAATATTAGCGTTATATTGATAACGCAAAATATTTTTCACAAAGAAAAGTCACAGCGCGATATAAGTCTGAACACGAAATACATCATACTTTATAAAAATCCCCGTGACCGCGCTCAAATTCAGCACTTGGCACGTCAAGTGTATCCCGAAGATCCAAAGTTTCTACAAGAGGCTTATCTCGACGCTACACGTTCCGCACACTCGTATCTTTTTCTTGATCTTTCACAAGATTGTCTCGATGAATTTAGATTTCGTTCTGGCATATTTCCAGACGACAAAACGCACTACGCTTATGTACGCAGCCGCTCGCCGCCGACTTTTTAATTTTATTACTTTTGAGCTTTACGTTTTTCCAATTTAAAAATTTAGGATTTTGTAGTTTGTAACATATACTTTCGAATGGTGATATGTATTTTGAAAAAAAACATGATATACTTTGTGAAAATGGCTCGGAACCTTCAACTCGAATTTTCGAATAGAAGGAAGTGTTTGGGAATAAAAAGAATAGCACCGTTGGAAAGAGGAAGAAAAAATCTATGGATATATGTCCTTCGTTTTTTTCTGAGAGACTCAGAATACGATTACCAGCGAGTTGAAGAGAGCGTGTTGCGATGATGTTTTGCACGAGAAATGCGTCGCGCGCGCCCGCTGGCTGGTTTCTGGCGGACGCTCCCATATGCGAGTGCGCGTTAAATATTCTGCAAGGTGTTATAAAATTAAAAGATAGCGAGAAGAAACAACTAAACAAACATAAGTTTTTATTGCGCAAATTGATCAATCGAAAGTCACCCAACAAGAAAAATTGGAAAAATAAGAAACGCACGATAGTGCAGAGTGGAGGGTCATTTTTACCAGCTCTTCTAGCACCTATCATAGGTACTCTTATTTCCAAATTATTTGCGAAAAATTCTCAACAGTGATAGAAATCAGTATGGAACGTGCTCGTAAAATGATAATTGTGCCTAAAGACGTAATCGGACGCATGCAGTCTGCAGCTGAAACAACACAACCAAATGCTCCAGACACGCATGTTCTGGAATCCTTTGGGGAAAATTCCGTTCAAACTCCAGGTGATCATTTATCTAGATTAGATGCCGAAAACACAAAAGTGTTTCTACACTCAAAAGTGGTCGTTCACGAAAAATGCCAAAATTACTTACAGGTTTTACGCCGTTATCTTTTTTTTCGAGATAATGAGCGCAGCAACAGCAGCAGCAGTGATGCGCAGCGAGAAATTGACGAAATTGAAGAGACTCTTGCTCCACTCACCGATGACGCCATTATCGACGGTGTTCCCGTGACATATCAGCGTAAGGCACGCCTCTTGTTGCATCATTGGAAAACAGTAGCACCCGAACGTCTCAAGTGGAGCAATGCCGATGTAGTGAGTATAGATGGTCGCGAACTCGAGCGTTCAAATATCATAGAATTATTGAACGATGTAGTTAGAAGAAGGACAAAAAATAGCGACGAGGAGGAAGCCCCGATTGGACGTGTAGAGTTTTCTAAATTTGTTAAAACTTCCGATACTCTGACGAATTTAATAGGTAACAACGAAGTTTTAAAAATTGGCAGAATACTAACTGCTCCTTTGAATACTCCCAAACGACGACTAAACAAGAATGACACAGATCCATCACCTGTGCTAACGAGGAGAAGAAAAATCGAGCAAGTTAAAAAAAAGTGGTTGAAATTTCCGCTATAAAACTCGCCTACACGTACGTATCCACACACACACATACACACGCATACACACGCGCACATACATGGCATACGATAAGCAGTACTACGATCTCTCGCACGAGGCCGGATACGCAGGTGCGAGAAATCTCATACGCGTAAATGTAAAGAAAGAGAAATTTAATGAAAAGAAAAAGATAAAATTTACGGGTGGCTTAGTAATCAAGACACGTATACACTTCATTATCCTATAAAAAGAAAATTTCCGAGACTGCGGTATAACATTACTAATGTGGATGATCTGTGGGAGTGTGATCTACTACAGTTGATGTCAATAAAAAATTACAACGATGGTTTTTGCTATGTACTCGTTGTCATCGATGTTCTCAGTAAGTATGCGTGGGTCGAATTATTACGAGATAAGACAGCGCGCAACGTTGCCAGTGCGTTCAAAAAAATTCTCGACCAAGCAAAACCACGAATACCAGTGTGTGTACAATCGGATCGTGGCAAAGAATTCGTCGGAGCAGCATTTCAAGACCTTCTCAAAAAATACGACATAATATTTAGAGTAGCGCGAAATCCCGATATCAAAGCTGCTGTAGTCGAGAGACTCAACAGAACACTGCGAGAGCGTATGTGGCGGTATTTCTCGCACAAAAATACAAAAAAGTATATTGACGTTGCACAAAAAATTGTTTGCGCTTATAACCACACGTTGCATAGTGGAACAAAAATGAAACCATCTGAAGTAAATCTGTACAATGCAGCTAAAGCCCGTGAAAATTTGCAAAAGCGTGTTCTTAAGCAGGGTGTGTTGCGGAAAAACGCCCATAAGAGGGCGCTCGATGCGACATCTAAATTCAAGGTGGGTGACTTCGTTCGAATCAGTCGGACTAAAAATACCTTCGAGCGCGGTTATGAAAAAAATTTCAGCGAGGAAGTATTCAAGATAAAAAAGGTGTCCTGGCGACAGAATCTCTACACGTATGTTCTCGAAGACTTAAACGGTGAAATTATCGACGGCTTCTTTTTCACTCAAGAACTTGTTTTGGTTGATCGAGAACGCATTGCGAGTGATCAAACATTTAAAGTGGAGCGCATCGTTCGCACGCGAGGGCGCGGAGCAAATAAGCAAGTACTAGTCAAGTGTCTAGGATATCCTAACTAATTCAACTCTTGGGTAAAGGCAAGCGAACTCAATAGCATCTAAAAAAAAAATGGAAAACCAAAATGAATTCTACATGGTGTTACCGAGTAACAGCAGCATGATCTATTTCAGCGACAATACTACCACTTGCTTCACGACGCACTTACAACGCGAAATTAGACTGCACGGCGAATGGCTCGTTGGTTTAGCAGAAATCTACGTGCCTTGTACTATTACTCATGTAAAAAATACTGAAGCTTCTTATTTTTTTCTTCCTATGACCAAGCCAAAATATTAAGAAGAGACGTTTGCCAATTTCCTGAAGGCATTTATAAAACTATCGAGCAGTTAGCTGACGAGATAAATAAATCGAACGACGTAAATCAACATCATCAACTGGAGCCGCTAGAAAACCGTAAAGGATATTACGCCATAAAACGAAAGTGCAATTGTAAAGAAATTCACGTGACGGAATTTAACGATAAAATTTGTCGTATTTTTGGTTTGGAAAATCCAGTGATAAAAGGATTATTCACGACCATCAACGATGGTACCAGACAGATTATGGGTGTTAGACCTGCTTCGTTATCTCGTGCTATCCCAGTTCAGATGTATGTTTACACAGATATTTGCGAACCCTACACAGTTGGTGACACACAAGCATCTTTGCTTCAAAAAGTTTCAGTCACAGATCCAAATTACAACTTTGGCTGTAACTGTACAACGTTTCGCGCCGATATATTATATCCCGTTACTATATCATAATTTCCACGACATATATTCACACGGAAATATATTCAATATGAGTTATTACATTCAATACTACGACGAGCAAGTTGGGGGTGGTGTTAAGAATGTTTTTGCTGGGTCTACTTACCAAAGAGGTCGAGGAGTTGGGGTTTGGCTAGGTGGGTTGTTTCGTAAAATGTTACCTTATATTGCGAGTGGAGTAAAATCCGTGGGAAAAGAAACATTACGAGCAGGTATGAACGTTTTAAACGACGTGGCAAATAATAACGTGAACTTGAAAGAATCTGTACAACTTCGTGCGAGAGAATCAGGAAAAAATTTAAAAAGGAAGGCAGCCGATAAAGTATGAGAAATGATGAAAGGGACTGGTTATAAAGCATGCAAACGAAAGCACAAACGACAGTCGCGAAAGATCACTGGTGTGACACGTATCGCCACAGCTTCGCGCATCAAGAAAAAGAACCAGAGTAAGCGTAAAATACACTCCAGAAAGAAGAGAAAAAAAAGCATTAATAGTAAGAAAAAGAAGCAGACTTACGGAGATATCAACGACATTTTTGGCCCGAAATAAGAAACATGGCATTCTTACACTCTCATTCGACGGAGTGCATGTCTAGCGAACTAGATATTTTCTCACTTCCCCCAACTCAAACATCTATAGAAAGTAGCAGCTTTTTACATTACAAACCTGTGTCTTCGCTCAGTGACGATGGTGACGCACCGATTGAATTTGTCGTACCAGTTGCAAGCGAGCACTATATAGATCTCGCACATACGATGCTTTACATTCAAGCGCGAATCGTACCCGTAGAAGAGGAAGCAGCAGAAAATCTCAAAGTCAACAATTTGGTTCATTTGATTTTCAATCAAGTCGATGTTTTCTTTAACCAAAAACTCATTTCGCCACCAAATAACGCCTATCCTTACAGGGCTTACCTCGAGTTATTATTAAATTACCTACCAACAGCTAAGTCATCCCACCTAACAACGGCACTTTGGTACGACGACACGCCTGGATTCTTCGAAGCAACACCAAATCTGACACTTGAGAATGCTGCATCCAACAAAGGATCGTGCTACCGTCAACATTTTACACTGAATGGAAAAACCTTTGATATTGTTACGTATGAGAGGACAGACTGAATAAGTCGCGTAAAAAATATGCGACGAGCGGGATTCGAACACACGATCTCGAGGTTTGTAGGCCCGCGCTCTACTACTGAGCTAACGACGCGATGCTTTCTGGAGAGCATCGCGAGTGTCTAATCCTTATCGTGAAGCGGATGCGTCAGAGCTCGAGTGACGGTCGAGCTGAGCCCGTGACACTATAATTGGACATTTACATATATCATAAAAATGCGTAATCATATTTAAGAAACATCCTGTTTTGTCTTGCAATACTTTCTTAGTAATCTGATATTTTATACTTGTCGAGTCTAAATATCACTTAAGATGGACATTCTCTTATGCTTGGGTTATATTTCAATCTTATCAATGACCAACCGTCAGTTTTTATCGTATTGTATCCGTTTTTGAAATCAACATCCGGGGTCTCATCTTATTACGCAAACTTTCTTTAGTATTTAATTTCGATCTGTGTTATGTCTCGTAGTTATCGACAAATTTAATGTCTGAACGTTTCTTATTGGCTGAATGTTTGCTCCGCTGCTAAAGTTACGGTAGCCAATGCCGATGCAGAACTAAGTGGGGGTGCTACGTTTAAAAGCGACGCATCTCAGTCAGTTCAGACCGTGTGCCCTGCACGAGAATACGCAAATTATCGCAATGCTAACATAAGCAGTTTTAAACGAGTCGAAAATGGCATCACCAACAGCAGCAGCTCCCGCACCATCAACGCCAGCACGATTCAATAAGAATGGAGTGGCTGATTTGCCAAATCTTAACTGCATATACACGCAACAAGTCCAATTCTATGGTAATAGCAGTAGGATTGGAAAACTACGCTGGTTATTACAGACCGATTGTCAAGCTATGCACAACGGGATCGCCTGCAAAGTACGTAACGCTGGATAAAAATTCATGGGAGCTCATTTGTGACCAAATAGAGACAATGGAGGCTTACTTAGCCGATTCTTTCACTTTTTATAACGATTATGGTAAACCTACAAAAATATTTCTTCCAAATCACGACATTCGCTTTTCGTCAGCATATGGTGTAAAGGCTATCGTTATCGGCGAGAGGCCCAAAGCTCCACAACCTAAACCGGCGAGGGAAAACGAACCCGAAGGGCAGCAATTTATAGACGATGAGTTCCAATTTCCGGATACACCATCAATTTTTGAAACACCGTGCAAGAAAAAGAAATACGAACATCCACCTGGTATCGTGATGCAGCAAACAACAAGCGACGGTTTACGCGAATCACGCGAATGTATTAACGAATGGGTTAAGCGTATCGAGAAATGTGCTGGTTTTATTAATCGCGGTATCGATAACGTGTTGGAATATCTAAGGAACGAATTAAACAGAGAAGGAACAGAAAAAGCGAAAAATATTTTTAAAAACGCAACTGCTTTCAAGCAATATTGAGCTCTCGATAAAACTGATATAATTAATAAAGCTAATACTCATATGGAATTTGCGAACAATAATAAAGATTTATGTAATATTGCCGTTATTGAACTCTATGCTTTCGGGTTAATGAATACAGCTAAAGACTTGAATGATATTATGTTCTCTTCCTAAGTTGTAATTTTATTGTGTACAAAGGATTGAAAGCAAACGATTTCAAAAATAAATAAATTAAATCTTAACATAATGTTCTTATTCTAAACCATTCCAAAAATCATCCTATTATTACGCCCTATACTCATACTTTTAAGATAATATAAAACGTATAACATAAGGGGTCCGTCCCATTTCGTTGTGGACCGCCGAAGCATAAGCAGCTCCGCTCTATACTAAGTCATAACCATCTGAAGTAATTTCGTTGAAGAACACAGAAGCATCAAGATAAAAATGTGGCAATCGAAGGGTAAAAAGGATTCGAAGAACACAAAAGACGAAGAAGAGAGGCGCCTTCTGCTGGAGCATTTAAAACTGTCGTCCAAAACTTATTCTACTTTTAATCCTGCTAAATCTAGCGAGTCTTCTAAAAATAACTTTTCTTTTAGTTTCTTTAATAATTCAAAAAACAGGGATACAAAAAAATAGAATAATTTTTTAACTATCGTCAAAAACGGTCTTTTTCAGACCACAATATAATATAACGTGAAAACATACTATTCTTATTTACGCACATGCACATAAATCATAATTGTACAACTATGGTCTCGAAAAAGCATGACGTTAATAATTAATATTTTTATGGTTTATTTTATAAATAATAAAAATATAAATTATAACTGTAGCAAACAGTATGCGTAGCTGGTATGGCGGAGCACATGACGACGTGATTTGTCCTGTACGCGCCAATTTCTGTCTTTTGTTTTACTTAAACAGTAATTATAATATTCTAATTAATATCTGTTTATGTAATTAAGACAATCATAATTGTTTTATATAAACAAACAATAAAAACAATTTTTTATCTTTTGCTTTACTTAAACAGTAATTACAATATCTTAATTAATATTATTATTATTTGTTTATGCAATTAAGACTATTTTAATTGTTTGTTTCATATAAACAAGCAATAAAAACATCAATTAAGAAATCTTAATCACTGTTTATGCAAATAAAGATAAGGTAGTCCGGACGGGACTGGATGACGTCATTTGTTATGTCTCTCCATACCAGCAAACTTACTATTTGCGATGTTTTAGTCTTGATATTTGACATGATAAAGTTTTAATTTTACGTGTAAGTTTAGAAGCATTTCTTTTATTTAAATTATAGGCTGTTGTACGCTTTCGTTGCTTTTTAGTTGTGAAATTAATTTTTTCATTCGAGTTATTTTAAGACAACGTATCTGTATTTATTGAAGAATCTACAATAGGCACGTTAGAATCAAGTAAAATTGAATTGCCAATAAGATTTTTATGATTAATTACATTAACAGATGTGCTGCAAGTTGCATTTTCATTTATAGATGTATTATCTAATGGATTACAAGAGTGAAGCATTTGTATATTATGATTTAAGTTACAAAAACTTGACTTTTTCAGGCTTAAGTAATTTTCTAGTTCCTCTTACAAGAAAATCTGAATCTAAAAAATGAGTGCTGTACAACCTCTTCTCCTCTAGCTGTTTTTCAGTCAACGTATGCAGTTTGTCATCCCCACTAATTCTACTACTGATATTTTTTATTATAAAAATATGTATATACATCGTGCAAGCTTAGCTCTTATATAGTGTGCATATATGCAGTGATATCTGAATTTTTATATATATATATATGGGTCATCCTCTGGTGAATCAAGAGGTCAAAATTTTTTTTTTCTTTGAAAATCACCTAAATCACTTCTTACCATCCCATATGTTATCCTGAATTTTTTCAGATTTTTTTCACTAATTGTTTTTTTAGTGGCAGCGGGTCAAAGTTGGTGATTTTAGCATTTTCTGCATTTTTGACCAATTTTGATTAATTTATAACTCCTCAGGGAAGCATTTTTGACGATAAACACAAGAGACCTTTTTTTTGTAAAATTTTCTTTGTTTTTCAATAAAAATATTTTCAAAGCTGTATGTGTACACTTTCATTCACATACCGTTAAATGAAACATTAAAATTCACACAGAAAAAAACCGATCAAAGATATGGCCACCAAAAAATTCATGGAGATACCTTTTTATTGTATAAAGTATCTGTATAAATCCCAGAATGGGCCGAGATCATTTTATAACCTAAAAAAATTCATTTAGGTTTTGATTTTCAAAAAATTTTCTTATACGGGTCTGAAGAAATATAGTTAAATACTACGAAAAATTACAAGAAAAAAGGTCTATGTAAGATATTTCGAAATTATGCTTCGATTGGGAGCAATATTCTTGTTCTTGTAAAACCCTTCTTATGTCAGTATCGTACAATTCATCAACTAAAACAAGAACATGTAGGTAACGCGTTCAATACTCAAGTAAGTTTTAAAACAGTGCAACGATTCTCAACCTAAACGTCTGTGAAATCCTGGAGCGCCCGAGTTAGTACTTTCTTACGCGCCAAGCTGAGATAGAACCTTTTTGCGCGCCAAGCCGAGATAGTACCTTCTTACGCGCGAAGCCGAGATAGAACCTTGTTACACGCGAAGCTGAGATAGTACCATCTTACGCTCGTAGCCGAAATAGAACCTTTTTGCTCCCAACCGACGATAAGAGCTAAGCTTGCATGATGCATATACACATTTTTATAATAAAAAATATCAGTAGTACCATATACCATATTTCCTTTATTTATCATGCAATCACTGAATTAAGAAACTGTTATTTCAAATGCACACGACACATGCATAACACTCGCAAATTAAAAGGCTTTTAAAGCTTCTTTTATATACATATCTATTTTTCTTACCCAAGATAATTTGATACGTCTCTGCGATATTAAAAAGTATCCATTTTACAGCTTTTAAACTTTTTCAAAAATTTTATCATTACCTCCATAAGTGGTTAATATCTTATTTTATGGCATTATATTAAAATTTTTAAATTTAATTTCGTAAATAACTACACTTAGAAATGAGTTTTAGAATTTTAAAATGAAGTTTTTACTATATAATATTTATCCTGGTTGAAAATAAACAACTTTTGTTGATTGACTTGTTAATCAAATGGAGGTATTTCTATTTGAGATTAAAATTGGATTGCAAAAATTAAGAAAAAATAACTATAATTATGAACGAGTTAGAGCAAGTTACTACGTAGTTAGTAACTATTAATATACATACAATATAATACAGTCAAGCTTATACTAAAACATACTCGCGGACACCGACTGCAATAACTAAAAAAAAAAAAAAATAAAAATAGGCGGGATGCACGTAGTTGCTGATATTTATGAAATGGTGTATACTAATGAACTATTGAAACTCAATTGTACGAATATTATAAATTCGCTTTGTAAATGTATTCCATTTTTTTAATTAAAAATTAAAAATTAAAAATTCTATCTTAAACATGGAAGTAAAAATAAAGATTTAGTTTACCTTTTTTTATTATTGCATACTTTTCTAATTACTCTTACTACTATGAATGTAAATGTATAACACATGCTTTTTAAAAAATATACAAATAAATATAATGAAACGGATAAAACTGAGATCATGAAACAATTATAAGGCACTTTAAATATCTACATTATCTAAGAAAGAACGTTTAATGTACACATTTTTATTAGTTTTAATCCGCAAGTATAATATCCTTATTTATACAGCAATAAATATAAAAATATCTTATCTATATACCCTACAGACTATGTAAACTCGGAAATTAACTAAAATAAATTAAGTAATAAATATTCATTTGAAAAAAAAATCTCACGCCCTAGCTATATACAAATATTACGCTCATAATATTTTTTTAAATGATTTTAATAGTACTGTCAATTGTAACGGGCGCTGGTATAAGGTCCGAATAATTATATACACAGCGTCGCGAGATTCGAATCTCGCGCACTTATTCGG
>JAWWEQ010049421.1:0-13527 GCA_035583055.1 Torymus tubicola
TCCATTCCCCAAATAAAAGCACTGACTGACCACGATACGCCGACAGGCGGGTCACAGAGCTTTTCCCTCCCTATAGAACGGGACCTTCCCTTCCTTTGAGGATGACCCCTCTCGCTCCTCGAGAGCCAAGCGAGGCGGGCTTTCTCCCGCCTAGACTCGTACCAGAGTCGACATAGAGGGGTCCGTGCTGTGTTCCGCCCTCTACGCAACTGGAAGCCAAAGCGACGTTAGCGAGATCTATTCGCATTCTCCACAGTTTGGCGTTGATATCATTCCGCCAACCGCTCCGCTAGGCGAGTCTGCTCGCCTTCTACATGAACGGCGTCGAGCCTCGCTCCGCCGACCGTTCCGCTTCGTGACCGGCGCTCTGCGAGCTGTCAACACGTCTTACGATGATCGGCGTCGAGATGACTCCGCTGATCACTCCGTTTCTCCAAGCCTTCGCTCGCCCTTATGCAGCGAGCCAAAGTGCTCCACCCGCACTCTGTAGCGCCTCCTAGCGCTCCGAGCCTACCTTGGTGCAAGGCAAACGCACCGCTGGCGCTTCTAGCAATGCCACGGCGGCGCTAGAGTCGTGTGGCACTTTGTACAATCGCCAGCCCAACACTGAGCGCCAGCCCCTCTGCGTTAATCACTCGAGCCCGAGCGACACGCCTGCATCATCCACTTTCCTATACTACAAAAAAGTATGCATTGCTTTAAAAAATTTTTTTTTATTTTTATTAAAATACAATACAGTAAAATATATATTTTTAAAGCTGATGGAATAGCAGCTGCTATAATAAAGTAAACTAACAACTAATAATACTACAAAATATTAGAGTTGCATCACACTTTAAGAAGATATTACAGTTTGATATAGTGTACAAGTTACAAACCATAACTTTGTAGTCTAAAAGTACATTTACGGAGACCATTTCTGGTATAAATAAAGAAAGAAAGTCTTCATACTAGCATCTCCTACTGCTCACTAAAAGAAGCTAAGCATCTATATGTAAATAAAATTGATGCTGGCGCACAGACCCAGCACAGACTTGATGGGGAATAAGGATGATAAGTAGCGGAGAGAGGACGGCAGAGAATCCTAAAAGCCAGTACTTTGAACCCGAAAACGAAGACCCAGTTCTGATTGCAGACTCCTACTAGTTGACTTAGGCTTATGCTCTGTGAAAACGGCAACAAGACGGCTGCAAGAGTACGGATTATATGAACATCCTTCTTAATCCCTAAGACATACTTCATACATGCATTGTTCAACCGCTGCAGTTTAAATAGTTGTTCATCAGTCGCGTCCAGGCGTAATCTAAACGGGGTCTGATTAAAATCTCAACTAATCTTCTGCGTAATTACTATAAATTAATACATAAAAAAACTGTTTTTATTCATGGTTTTATCAAGCTTATACGTATATGCGGATTAAGTATAACTTCTTATATTCTAGCTTCTTAATGTTATATATGAATGCTAGATACAATGAATTACTCTAAAATATACAAGGAAAAAGGAATTTGAATGACAGATACATGAATAATTTTTCAGAATATCCACCTCTGTTATAAAAAAAAAACCCTTGAGCGTTAGGTCTTAGGGCTTTGAACATTATCTTTTTATATCAAACGGAAGTAGTATGCTCAATGGGAACCAAATTGGAGACCCGAAGGTATTGCCCTCTCCCGGTTGGAATTGAAAGAATTGATGGAAATTTCACATTATTTTCTGAGTAACGAAGCTCGAAAAAGGAATTTAATTTTTAAGGCACATCTACAGAACAAAGTTTTTCTTCTTCTTTAAGCCATTACGAATGTAAAAAAAAAATATTTGCAAGACCGATTCGGTGGTATATTTGTTTGGTGCTACTTTTAAATCTCAAATATGCTCTATTCCGTTAAAAAATGATGTCTCTTCTATTGAGTGTCATATTGCAAATATTTATGATACGAAAACGACCAAAGTATATTATAAAAGTAGATAGTAATAGCTAAAATTTAAGCTCAGATTCGCTAAAAAATATCAATTATTCAAGAAGTTACAAGCAATCAAAGAAACCGTAAGAAAATGGATAAAACTTCGATCGAACGATCCATTTAATCGCTGAAAATAAAGAAAAATTGAACCATTTTCTTACGGTATCTTTGATTACCAGTAACTTCTTGAAAAATTAATATTTTTTCACACTCCGTGTGCGAATCCGTCCGTGAAAACGGAATTTTGCACACGCCGTGTTAAAAAATAATGTTCGATACGCGTGCGAAACTCGCTTTCTCATGCTTGTTTTGCGTGCGCGAAGTAGCCGTTTTACACACGGCGTGCGCGAAAGTCGAGCATGCGCAGATCAATTTACTTCGCGCACGTAAAACAAGTAAAAAGGCAAGTTTCACAGACTGCGTTAAAAAAAATAGTTTGATACACGTGTGCGAAAAGGATAAACATTGCACGGGTGATTTTGTTGCCCTCGCTTTGCTCGGGCGACAAACTACACCCGTGCAAGAATCACCCACTTCGCACACTTGTATCGAAATGTACTATTTTAACACAGTGTGCGCAGAACACTGCTTCTCATACTTGTTTTCAGTGCGCAAAGCAATAGACTTACACACTCAGATCGGAGCGTGCGCAAAGCAGTCTAAATATATATAAACATATTGCTTTGCACACGGTAAGCAAGCATAACAAACTATACAAAACACTTTCTTTGAACACGCTTCCAACCCTTTGCTTAAAAATTTCTCAAAGTAAGTAAACAAACCATTATGTATTTCATGGAATTGTGGGAGCTCGAGCTAAGCCTAATCAAAACAAACAATGTTACGAGTATAAATAAAACCATGCTAATGTCTCAATTCCTTATTGCAAAATAAGAATTTTTCTTTCAATCTGAATAAGTGTTCATTTAAATTTGTTTCAATTAAATTATAAAAAAATGATATGAAAACAACCATTATAAATTCTGTATGATTTATTTTTTTTTATATTGATTGTAATAGTTTATTTTTTAATAAATAATTAAGTTTTCGTATATTTATTGTAATAGTTTTGTTAATCAACTTTACTAAGTTTATTTATATATTTATATGTTTCTTTTTACCTCATTTATGTGAATCGACTCGTATCTCTTATTCCATTTCCCTTTTTATGATAGTTTGTATTTTAAATTACTGTCTACTTTTATAATATATTTTGGTCGTTTTCGTATCATAAATATTTGCAATATTACACTCAATAGGAGACATCATTTTTTAACGGAATAGAGCATATTTGAGATTTAAAAGTAGCACCAAAAAAGTATATCATCAAATCGGTCTCGCAAATATTTTTTACATTCGTAAAGGCTTAAAGAAGAAATAAAAATTTCTTTTGTAGATTTGCCTTAAAAATTAAATTCCTTTTTCGAACTTCGTTACTCAGAAAATAACGTGAAATTTCCATCAATTCTTTCAATGTTAAGTTGACTTAAAACTGTCACCAAAAAAATAAGTCCTTGAATCGAGCTTGTTCTTACCATTTTTCATATTTGGAATCATTCAAAGAACAAGAAACACTTTGTCTAATAAGTGTGCTCTAAAAAAAAATTTTTCGTCAAAGTAAATGGGAAATAAATAGTGTAATAGCCCATCTATGAAATTTTTAGATGACTTGTAAAAATATAAACGTAAACACTGAAGTTATTTAAAGTTTTTAATGATTCTTATAGTTTATTTAATACAATTCTAATGGTAATATTTTCCATGCATTTCGAAAACATTTATCTTTGACAAGGAAAGTTTTTATCTGGGCTTGTTGCCTTGTATTAAGTATAATAAAATAATATATATAAATCGTTTTTATTATTTTTTTTCAAAATTTAATACATTTCTATTCTAGAATTAAATTACATCTTTATATTTATGTATAAAGCAATTTCTTTATGAACTTGTGTAGATCGCAAAAGTGTTTAAAACAGAAAAATATTCACATGATATGAAATCATTATTAGGGTTTTTTTTAAGTTTATCTAATTGATGTCTAACATATTGTTAGTTTGTTCTTTTTTAATAAAAAATTTATTTAATATTATTTGATTGATTTCGTAATAAAACTTTTACAATATTAAGGTATACTTGTCAGTGGAACACCTTTTTCCTTAATAATTAATCGTTCGGTTTTTCCATTCTTCATATACAAAGCTTCACTAAAATATCTACGTTAATATCTTAAAAGCTTGATACTTAAATCCTCATAAATAACGACTCGAAAATTCAAGCGACTGTCAAAAACGTTCAACCCTGTCGTACGTAACACTATAAAAAGTGTGCATTGCCGGTTCTAGTCGAGCGAACGTTTAACAGCCCCACGGGACGAAAGACGGAACCATCGGGTTAATAAATATGTATGTGCGTCGTATTAAAAAGGATGTTCGCTTGCGCAAATTTAAGAAATTCTGCAGTCATATTTGTAAGAATATGCCATCGTTACACAATTTTTATAGGTTAATATGCATCTCCCAATATTGATAATATATATTATATAAAATGGCACGAAGACAAAAGTTTAATTATATTTATGCTAAATTGGATCTTTACACATTAAATGTATTGAGAAAATTTTAGCATCTCTTTGTTGTTGACCCATATCTTTTTACTTCTCTACAATGTGACAGCTGGAAGTTATGTTGATACTTTAATTTGATCTAATATGGTTAGATAAATTGGAAGATTTTTTTTCGGAGGAATCAATTAATGTAATAGCGGCTTCTATTATTTTCAAATATTTACTACTTAATATTAATATTTAAATAGTAATTTAACTGTCATATATTATACTACCTAATAATGCAACGACTAGTATTGTTTATATCATCGAGATTTATGAAACTCAGAGATCGAAAACGGGTAAGCTATATCATTCTTTCTTTTCGCAACTTTAAAGTCTTGATTTTATTTACAAACGATTCTGTACCTACGCCTCAAATTCTTAGTCATAATATTCTACTCTCCAAAAACTTTCTCTATAGCCCAATTAAAATTCTACCGATATAAAATTTCAACAACCAAATAACGCAATACAACATGAGATCTCTGGTACGTGCGACCACGGTGCCATAATTCACCTATAATTCATAGCAAAGGGGGATCCCCCGACGCGTCGTTACAGCGGAAAATTTTTTTGTAACGCACGGAGGATACCACGTTGATGCGTATACACCGAGCAGCGTCGCTCGTGGCCAATATTTTTTACTGCGTATTTACGTGTCGTATAATAATACAAAAGCGCGTTTCCGCGTCGAGCGTCATAAAATACAAAAGCCTGCTCGCCACGCGTATGTGTATGTATGTACGAAAGTTATATACGTATATATATATATATAATACGTATATATATATATATATATATATAGGTGGGGAGGTCGGAATGGCCGGCCGTACGCCGGTAACGAATGTTATTGATGTCCGCGGGATGTTATTGAATCGGGTTTTGGAGGCGGCGCTAGCTAGCCCTTATTGTCATCTTATACGACGGGGACCGACTCTATATCAGCTTGGAAAATGATCCGCGATAACGACGGGAGCGCATTTCGCCCCCTTCCTTCTATATACCAATATGGTGCGCGCGCTTGATGGGAATCCGCGAGGACGGCCTGTTTTTCCGCAAGGTTGCTTCTGTCGTTTCGCCTTCGTTTCGGTGAGAATTATTGATCGTCGGTTCATTGTCACTTGGTCGACGCGATTAATATGGAAGTGTGCCCATCTCAAAGGATACTTTGGAAAATAGCAATAGAAGTTATATAAACTGAAGCTTTTTGAGAATTGTTAATAGGGAAATAAAAAAGGGGGGTTTTCTTTGTCGATTATTATTGTTGAGATAATTGTAAAAAATGTATTAATAATAAAGCAGATGCGAGCAGTACTGTATACCTCAGTGCATCAGACAATACCTAACCGACAAGACAAATATATAAATATTTATTTTCTCATTAAATAACAAGTTATTAGCACGCATGCACCGTTGTGTATGTTTTTTAAGAGAATTCATTCTTTTAAAACATCTAAAAATGAATCTGGTTTAAAGAATTATTTCATTTTTTTCTATAAAAACATATAAGATAAAACACCACCAATGCGTTAAATTGATATATGTTTTCAAATCAGAATTCTTTTGAACCATATATTTATAAATCTTTTACGCCGGATAAAAGCTATATGTATCAGAAAATCCAGTAAACTTGAATTTGTCATTTAAAAATTCGAAACTTCTCACACACTTCTTGAGAATCCCTCGTAACCACGGCACCTTACCGCACCACTCCATTATTTGAGGATCCCCGTATTCCTCTCTCTCTCTCTCTCTCTCTCTATCTCTCCCTCTCGCCCCCATCCTAAGTCGCGTGCCCGTTGGCCTGAGGTTTCGGCGGGAGCAACAGATACCAGCCGGATAATCACATTGTCAGCCGTAGCTGCCGATCCTCGCGGCGCCCACGAGCTCTGGCAATTAGATCGTACTAGCGCGCGCGAGCATTTGGATGCGCGCCTGCGATCCGCCTTCTCTCCCCGTTTCTGATCCTCAACCCCGCGTGCGCAGAAGCAATCTAATTATTCGCTGGTCTGTCTCTCAGACGACGCTGAGATGCATTGAAGCGACAGCAAAAGGGTAGCGATTTCAGGTATTCCCGGTATGATGGATCGACTTTCTTTTCAAATGTGTCAATGGTGCGATGCTTTGGTTATACTGTAATAGAGTCATTGTGCAGAATTAGTTATAGTGATAATTAAATATAATGTAACGGACATAATTATAAGGTCTTTGCAGGAATGATGAGTTTCATTATTGGATAATTTTTAATGAGATTATATCAACATATTTTGAACAAATTTATGCGAATTTTTGATAGTTTAAGAAGGTACCTTTTTCCTCATTATTCTGAACTATATCTATACATATCAGCATACAATATTGACGTGAAACTATAAGAATTCGATATGAATAGCGAAATATCGCGTGATATCTGAAAGAAAAACTAAGAGAGTATAAGCTACTATTAAGGCCACTTTACGTAAGGTATGTGGTCTTTGTTATAGTACACACTCCCGTCTTTCCATTTTTCCAAATATCATGACACCGATTTGTACGATTGTGGAATTGACAGTCGATTTGTTTGAGACTAAGAATAATTTTTAAATCGAAATTTTCTTAAGGCAACTAAGTTTTCAGTAAAATATTGAATATTTTGCACAAATATTGAGTATCCTATTAAAAAATTGAAACGTAGTTTAGGGTTTTTGTTTAAAAATTAATTCTTAAGCAATAATCAAACAAAATAAAAATGTGTGTATCACTAATAACATTAACATTAATCAATATTGAGAATATAAATATTAGTTTTAATCACAGAAAGTAGAACAATATAACCAGACGTTGAAAAAACATACGTGCTACTGTTGAAGGAAAATGGAATAAATATGTCCTATATCCAACAATAAAAAAATTTGGAATACAAAATTTTTTTATGAGTGAATATTCATGTAAATAATTTGTAGAATTGTAGTATTATGTATATGAATCTCTGTAATTTTATCAACCATTTTTGTCATTTATAATGTACTAAATTTTTAGTTATATTTCTCTTTCAGTTTGCTAACTATAAATGTTTGTTAAAAATGACCTATATTAAGAAAGTTATAGATATAAATTTTAAAATTCATCGTTAATAAGTAAAATTTTCAACAATGGTCGATTTATATGGTTATTCGGGCACAAAGTGAGTCATTTCTCTGAGGCCTAATGTTATGCCTAACGAAAAAAGGTACTTTTATGCTCTCAATTAAAAAAATTAGCCTACTTTACTACTACAAAAACGATCGGACTTGTAACGGTTTAAAGTACCCGCGCAATAGTCATCCGTATTCCGCTAACACGTACAGCGTATAGGGTGCGCTCATTGCGCGAATTTGAAGAAACCGAGGTATCATGCTGAGAAGAGCAACGAGCTCATCCTCTTTTCACCCAGGGCGCTCGACCGATACACAAACCAAGCAGCCGCTCCTAGCCACGACGTCATCCGCGAAGCCGGTAGTCTCATCAGGTCAAGGTCCACGCATCGTTGGCACGCCCAAGCCGGCTGGACCGCAGCAAAATCAGCGTACGTCGCATTATCAAGACACTAGAGGCCACCGCTGGAAGACCGAGAAAATGGACTAGAGGGAGATACCCTAGGCGGAAGAGCCCTGCGTGCATCATAGGTCGAGAGATAAGTACCGAAATCTAACATAAAATGATCGATTAGAGAGTAGGGAATGTAACGCAGTTATCGTATGATTTATAAATTTTAAAGAACAGTTAATCGTATATGCCTGTGAATATTTGGGTTAGAAGTGTAAAATGTAATTTTGTAGTAGACGAAAAGAAAAATATTATGCATGTTAAATATTTGATTTATTAGAAGCAATGTAAAATAAAAGATCGAAATAGTATAGAGAAATTAAGCTTGTATGCCGCATTCCGAAGCGGATAATGACGTCAGAGATAGGCTGTAATACGCTTTCGGCAATATACATACACCTCTATAGTGTTTTACTTTTATATATCCTAGTCCATAGAGGAGATGGCCTGGAGCCGATACCTCTATAAGGAATAAAACAAAAATATCCTAGTCCTTAATTCCACAATCATAATAAATACTACCAACTGATATATTTTATACCTTCAATGGTAAAAAATAATGTTTTATTTTAATAATCGATTTTTTATTAGAATTTAACTTATATGAAGTGTATAAGAATGTTCAATTTCACAAATCATAATGGACGAGATTGAGAAATAGTATATTATGCACCTAGAGAGGAAAAGTAAAGAATGTTCCAGATCGCATGTAAATCGTCACCCGAGCCGAAGGCGAGTGCGTACTGTACGCGCTGCGGGCGAAAAACAGCCTACGCATTTTACGCTCCTCGTGGAGAGAAATATGTATTTTTTCACCTTACTATAAAAATTGACTCAAGCAGACCCAATAATTCTCTTTCTTAAAATATTCTTTCCAAATAATAGAAATTCCTTTTTTATTTGTGATATAACTATTTAATCTAATAAAAACTAAGCCATCTTTCAAAAAACTTCGTATATCTACCTTATTGGCATACTCCCCACCTACGTACACATCGACAAACCCAAATTCTGCATATTTCGTGAAATTTCATTTCACCTTGCCCAGTTGACTACACGAGCATTAAAATTTTCCGATAAGTACATGCCAGCGTAAATAAAGTGCGCAAACATTAATATGACTCCCGTAGCTCGATTTTTTTTCCAGCGCGCGTTCACGTTGTATGCGCTCATTTGCCTTTCCAGAGGTAGAGAAAGGGAGCGAGAGGGAGTCTACTCGAATTTCGCGTATGCCGACGCTATACATATGGGGACACGTGAGACCGGCCCCGGAGAAATTTATGGCTCGTTATATGCAACGCCGGAATCTGAGTCCCGCTCTAGTATCAAACTCGCGATTTCACGCAACTGCGCGCGCGCGCATGTAGCAGAATGTTTCGTGCGTACGAGAAGTACGATCATTATTTGCATCAGGGGGAAATGGGTACGCGGACGTGTTTCTGTCATCAGAGTTTCGTATTTTACGAATATTGAAGCACGTGAAAATTCATCCCCAAAAAGTTGAGGATGGACTCTACATCGCCTTTGAAATTTCAGTAGTATAGACGTGAGTCTTGAACCAGTGCTTTTCATCAAATTATTATACTTGATTTCTGGGATTGTTGGGATTCTCTTGCTAAAATTATGTATCTTTCAGAAGATCAGGCACAGAAGCGCTGGAATAGCTGACCTCTATGTTTAATCTAAAATAATTTCCGGTACTTTGATAATAAAAGCATTCTCTTGATGAAATCAAACTATTTGGTGCCTTATTACTGAGTGAGTATGAGTGTGTATCGTTAGGAAACTAGAAGTACTCTATAACATTACATGGAAAATATGCCAACTAAACTAAACCCAACTTTCTTATAGAAAACCACCATGGTAGGAGAAAATGGGGCACTATCTGGTACGTTTGGGCATTTATCGCACGGTGCAGAATAGACTGCTTAAGGCAAGGATGTATATTGTCGACGGCCCACTTTACTCGACCGTCACTTCGTTCCTTATGCTCGCCAAGTGGGGCGCTGCTGAGATTTTTGATACTATTTAAATTATGTTATTTACATTTATTTACTTTTCTGATAGTATTATTTACATATTATTACTAATAATAATGCAATACTCTTAAAAAGTAATCTTCTATTTAAATTATTAAATAATAAATCTATAATTTCAGAGTCAGAAAATATACTTAAAGAATATATCCAAGTAATAGAAAAAATAATGAATGAGTAAATATTCAAACTAATGTTAACATTACACACATACTTATAACACTATAATGTATGAGTGCGGCAATTCTAATACCAAAATACTAACAAACGGTTTTTACTGTGATACACGGGCTCTTTCTTTTACAATTTGAGTACACATGAAACGATATTTTAAAAAATTGATTACATTTAATTCAAAATAAAAAAGCATCAATTTTACGCTAGCGTTACAATGTTGTAAAGTTTTGTGAACTTACATGTTTTTATTGATTACTAAAGAGTCCAAGATAGCTTGGTTAATATGGGAGCAAGCGTAACAATTAAATATAAATTATATGTAATAACATGAATTATGCATATAAGTCAATAACATATATGCAACAAGTCCAAACTAAACAACTTGATCTCGTTTTAGATACTCTTCATTCCCTTCATTTACGTTCTTCGATCTAACACTCGATAGTAATCATAAATCTTTGAAATGTGAAGGGAATGTATTTTATATGTGAACCCGCGAAGTATCAATCAACGTAAAACATTCATAATCGCTCGATAACCGATAACTCTCTCTCTCTCTCCCCTTCTCTTCATTCTGGTCTCTTTGTGCGTACAGTTTTTATCCCGTTGATGCCCTCAGGGAGCTTAATTCGCTAATTGAGGTACGCTTTCCATTGACGATTTCCCGATTAGGTTGCAACTAATAGTTTCGGCTTAAGCTCTTTGTTATTTTTCTTTACTTGGCTATTCACATGTGACATGTTTTTCATATATCTAATCTGAAACAGTGATGTTATGTTAACACACCCATTAAAATAAAATACTTTATTTTATTTTAATGATTTTTGTCATACACTGTAGATGAACATACTATATAAAAATATTTCTAATTCATTATACATACATCTTATTATACATTATACATCTTTTTTTTTAATGTCAAATATTTACTCAGTTTATTTTTTATGAGTATTTAAATATTACAACTAGAACTCTAAATCTCAATACATTACCTATATTTACAAAATAATAAAATTTTGATCAATTAACATAAGACTAAATATAGCTAGCCGCGTAACTTTTTTTAAATTTGGAAAATTTTATTCTGTATAGAATAGATTCATAGTAAGATATATATTATCTTTGCAATATTAATTTTATTGATCTTTCTCTTTCTCTCTATTATAAAAGGTAAATAACGATTTGTTAAACTAAAGCTTAGAGCCAATTTCCGAATGTTATCAAAATTTTGCAAATCGAAACCACTATAAACAAAAGCAAAAATATATTTTGACAAAAATAATACATAGACCACACTATGTAAGCCAAATAAAAAAAGCCTTATCTGTTAAAATTGGTCCAGTATATCATATGATATTACCGCATACAAATGCACACACACATTCATATGAACATTCATACGGATATTTTCTAAAAATAGTAGAGAATTCAAAATTCTCTTCAAATCTTTTTCTTCACTTTAAAAAAGTTTTCTCTAGGAGAAAGCAAAAGTCTATAATATTTATCCCATTTTAATAATATAGGAGTACTTAATCCGGTATATTTATAATATATTTCATGTAAATCGTCTACACAAGGTAAACTACCATTTGGTTGTATATTAAACAAACTTTGCAAGTCAAGCTTTACACTGCCCAACTTATTGAGTTTATTTGAAATATACAAATAATCCTGTACAATCAGTCATTTATTTGTCCAAAGCTATCGTTTTGCAGGTTCAACCAATACAAGACTATATATTGCTATATTGAGTTATATAGTGATAAAACCGCGTCTATTATAAATCGATTCGATTTGATCTAAGCAGCATTACTTCTTCCACGAATTTTAAAATCGTCATTAGATCTTTTACTTTTAGCTTTGAGTTATTATCTTTTTATCGTGTACTTGTTCACAGTAGCTACTTGAATATCTTACAGTTTTTTTATCGAAAAGGCTCAAGTTTATTGATGATAAAGAAATAAATAAAACAATTTCTTTTCACCGTTACAGATTTTTCTCTTGGATAACAAAATACTGGAAATTAAGAATCATGATTTAAAAATTCTACGTCATTCTATAATGTAGTGCTAACCACTTAAAACTGAAGTACTTCGGCAAAGACCTAATCAAATCTTGCGACTTTGAACTCGATACCACGCGAATTTCAATTCGTTGCAGCCTCGGGAGCGCGAGAGTCAAAATCGCTGTATTGAAATAAAAGAAGAAGGAAGTAGAAAGAAAGAAGGAAAAAAAAGAAACAGATGGACTTCGGGGAGGCAGCCTGAGGGGACGGAAGGGCAAGGGAAGCAAGACAAAAAGAACGAAAGGCGAGAGAAACTCCATCGAGGAATCGTCGAACGACTTCTCGTGTATAGAGCACCTTTGAAGGGGGAGAATTCGATTGACTTTGCAAAGTGACATTTTTGTGGCAATGCGTCGTGGATTCCCAACCTCCCACTCTTTTGCTCTCTCTCTCTCCTTCTCTTTCTTCCATTCGCTCTCTCTAGCATGGAAGTCGGCTTCTTCACCCCCGCGTGCGTCGTGTTCTGCCGGAAGTCTCCGTCGACTGTGAAATGAGAAAGCGAAGTTCATGGAGAAATAGACGAGGAATCGGGAAGCGGATGAAGGTGGCGAGAGGGAGAAAAAAAAGAGAACTAGAGGACTATCGAAAGGATGCTAGAGAAAGAGTAAACAGAGGAGTAAGGTCGGTCTGGGTAAATGACCCAATGTATTAGAAGCTATTGCCATACCATTTAAGGCTATTCTGCTCTTAAAATGATTTTTGTGTACGAATATTTATACGTATGTTATCATAAAACTATGCTAAAATCATTCTTCCCTTTTCAATATTTAATATACACTACTTCAATACATACAGACGTTCTGATATACAGCAAAATTGTTTTAATACTCTGAAAAAACATCTGTTGAAGCTGATTACTGTATTGTACAGTAAAATCTTACATTTATAGTATTTTTGGTAGAATAAATTATAAAACGTATTGGTGTAGATAAGTCAATTTCAAATTATACTAAACGCAATATTGTTAGACGAACCATATTTTTTATAATGAATTGAACATCAAAAATGACAATTTCGTATTATATAAAAAAAATGTTAATACATTTCTAATATATTCAATAGGATATTTTATAGGCACTATTTACCATAGTTACTTTTATTATTAGCTTTTAGTCC
>JAWWEQ010049422.1:0-13527 GCA_035583055.1 Torymus tubicola
TCCATTTCTCGACCAGTTTGGTAGAATTTCTTCCTTGCTCTTTGTTTCAATCTCCGTGCTCGATGACAATTGCTACGCGGTTTGTGTATCTGATCATTTCACCAATATTTTGGTGACCATCATTGATAGGACACTTTTCTCGACATTACCGTGTCGCCGGCTTGGGTGAACTGGCTTCCATTTGCATAGCCTTATTGTCTGCTAATTCTGACAGTTGGATATTTTCCAACATCGTCAAAAATAACTCCTTCTCATAATATCTTGCTTTTCAATCGGTTCTTGTACTTCTGGGATTTGTACTAGATTTCTTATTTGGGATGCCTAGCTTCATTAGTATGGCGTGGTGATCACGGTTCGTGTAGTGATTGCTCACGGTCCATTTATCTACTAACCATACTAGACAATTACTAACAAATGTTGTGTCTATAACTGTCACTGCGTCTTCCCTCCTGAAAGTGGGTGTGACTCCTTGGTTAATCAACACTAAGTTCAGCGCTATGAATGCGTCCAGTAGCTCTCTTCCTCTCCTATTTGTTCTTTGACTACCCCACCTAACCGCCCATGCGTTAAAATCTCCGGCTATTATAACCGGTTTTTTATCCCTAGCGTCCTGTATCAGGCGATCTAGTAACAGCTGAACCTGCTCTATTGATGTGTTAGGTGCCCAAATAAATAATAATAGTAATAAATTGATGTGTTGGGTGCCTAAATAAATAGTAATAGTAATAAATTGATGTGTAAAGCCTTCTTCTTTGGTCATTATCCTGTTCTAGAATGTAAAATCCTTGCATTGTTGCTTTACCCGAGGCTTCGGATTACCACGATGGGTCGTTCAGATCTCTGTACTGCTCATTTACAAGAGCGAGATCAACCTTCTACTCTCGTACAAACTGACGTAGAAGGTTATGCCCACTTTCACAGTGGTTAAGATTTAATTGGACTATTTTCATTTCCCCTTTTTGTTCATTTTCACCGCCGCTTAGTAGGCTGGGCACAAGTAGCTATCAGCGGCATGCTCGTCTCTGTTTTGTCGCCTTTTCCGTGACACAATACAACACGGTTCATTACAACCAATTGCTTTATGCTCCATGTTACCGCATTTGTAGCAGCATTTGCTTCTATCTTGGGGTTCAGTACACTTCATAGCGACGTGACCAAAGCCCAGGAATTTATAGCATCTAAGCGGCTTCTTTTCACGGTTAGACGAATGAATCCTGCAATTGACCCATCTTATTTTTATCTTCTCCAGCTTAATAAACTTAGTTGCTATTTGAGACGACATTCGTGTAGCAACTATCCGCGTCTCTGCATACGCCCTTCGTAGCCATCTTACGACAGTGAGTTTGATCTCCAAATTCCCTTTGTAGGACTTCTCATATCTCCTCTTTTGTGATAAGCATATCTAGATCCTTTATCTCAAAGGTATCTTCTTGTTGCAATGCTCTTATTTTGGCTCCTTCCCCCACTACTGCCTTGACACCTTCTTATAGTTCTGAGGTCTTAGCTTCCTTGGAGCGTGTGAGCTCCAACAAAAGATCTCCAGCTACAGTTTAATGTATTTTACTTACGCTATTCCCCACCTTCTTCAATAAGGGATCCTTTTTAATTTTAGCTAATATTTCCGCGTAGCTTTTCCGCTCCGCAGCTTAATGACTAGTGCTTCCGGTCTAGGAAGTTTTGCCCAGTTTGGTCTGTCCTTCCTTATCCTATACTGGTTTTTGATGCCAGGGCGACTGTAATTCTTCTTGCTTGCATTTTTCTTCATCTTTTTTTATCTTCGTGTGACGTCTTGCCAAAATGGCTTTTTCGACAGGTTTTCCTGCTCCTCAGTCTTCTCTTCTAGTTCTCTGAGGATAGTTGGAGCTCCTTCTTCTCTTTTCACTTTTTTAGCACTCAGACTCGGGGTAGTCTAGGTAACTTTACCCTCCGTTCCCGGGCGCTAACCTTATAGTAGATCATCCTCGGCATTGCACAGATTCTTGAATATTGCATTGATACTTCCAACCAAGTCCTTAACCCTTTCCGGCGTACATTTTTCTTCTGTACATATATTCAAAGTCATAGGTGGTATAAAGATTTTCGAGGTCGGAGATTACGATTCTGATGTCAGAATTGCAAAATTCAAGATGGCGGACCCAATATGGCGGCTATTTTAGGTTAAATTCGTGGTTTTATTACCGGTTAGAATAAAACTTTGTATATAGGGGTTTTCGTCGAAGATTACGAATCTGAAGTCAGAATTGCAAAATTCTAAATGGCGGATCCAACATGGCGGCTATTTTAGGTTAAATTCGTGGTTTTATTACCGGTTAGGATAAAACTTTGTATATAGGGGTTTTCGTCGAAGATTACGAATCTGAAGTCAGAATTGCAAAATTCTAAATGGCGGATCCAACATGGCGGCTATTTTAGGTTAAATTCGTGGTTTTATTACCGGTTAGGATAAAACTTTGTATATAGGGGTTTTCGGGGTCGAAGATCCATCATATTATCCGCAATCTTAGATTTGCAGATTTTGAATTTCTAACTTCAGGTTCGTAATCTGCAACCCTGAAAAGCCCTGGGTGACAATTTTGATGAAATAATATATAATAAAAAAATATTTTATCCCGAAAATGGGTTCGCCATGTTGAATCCGCCATATTGAATTTTGCAATTCTGACATCAGAATCCTCATTTCCGACCCCGAAAACCCCTATATACAAAGTTTTATCCTAACCGGCAATAGAAACACGAATTTGACCTAAAATATTCGCCATATTGGATCCGCCATATTGAATTTTGCAATTTTGACTTCAGATTCGTAATCTCCGACCCCGCAAAGCCTTTAGAAATACATTTTGATGATTCTAAGTATAACGGTAATTCCAGAGCCGACTTTTTTATAAAAAAATTGCGATTTTCTTGCTTTTTTTGTTTATTATAAAAAAATGGCAATACAAAAGTATAATTTTGTATTGGTATATATTTATTGACATCTCAGGCAGCTACAAAAGCAAAAAACCCCATGTAAAACTTTAATTTTTAGCGGTTTATACACAAAATCCCGATTTAAGGGTTAATATGCCTTGTGCACATTATTCTTATTTCTGACAAAGTTTTTCAGCTCTGTGATTTTGTTGGATCGTTTTGTCGGAGGGTAGCCTCTCTGATCACAACAGGGCCCTATCTGGGAACTACCTGGCACCGTCAGAGCTATCGGGATTTTCGTCGGTTCATAGCGCAGTCGGAGCGTGTCGGCTAAACCGCCCCAGGCCCCTGTACTGACCGAGGGTATCATAACCCAGTTTATCTTACATCCTTCCCCTTCAGCAGCTGAAGATATGTTGCACTGTAGCAACCGGCGAGCGTTCGCTCGACCAAACTTCGAAGAACCAACCTCGCTTAATCTGATAAGCTTTAACAGGTGTTCGTTAGGCTCTTGGTCCGCGGAAGATATTTTATTTTTCTGCAAGCAGCACTACTTACGTAGCACTGTATGCCTGCAACGAGTTTTCCTTTATCCGCTACCCGAGGACTCGCAACATGGGGGTACGGCCTTCTCCTCGTGGTGTGTGCGTGCGTGCGTGCGTGCATGTCGGAGAGTGAATAAATTTTAGAGAAAAATATTAGTTTGTTGAAGCCATAATATATACAGATGTACTATATAGAAACTTTATATTCATTTCATTAACATGGCGTCGGGGAATGAAGAACCGCTCGATGCCTCTCTAACTAAATTTTACAAGTGTCACTCGCAAAGTAGAGTAGGCGCGGTACTGCGTATATTGTGTGAGAACGTTTATCACACTAATGAAATAGTTGCCAAATATAACTCTGGATGTCCTATGAAACTCGTAAGATATTTATATAATTTGTCAAGATCATCCTAATGAATCCTTAACCTCAAACTTGTGATATGGATCGTTAAACAGCGAGGTTAAGCAACTAATAGCTCAAATAAAACTAACAACAAAGGAGCAAATCAAACAAGAGATTATTAGTGAAATTAATTTTGAAAAAGAAAAGGGTCTTAATGAAACAGTGTACAAAGATTATAGTGAAATAGAATCTTTAAGAATTGAAAACCATAAAAAAGTGTTGTTCTGAAACAAAGTTTACAACGGTAATTTGTATTATTTGCGAAACCGCTTAACATCAGAGTTGTTTTAATCGACTAAAAAATGTCAAATATGTTAGTGAAAGGCTGATAATCTGCCCAGATCATAAACAGCAGCAATACATGAGCTCAAATAACGACGAAAAAAAATTTGGGTGAAGCGGTTAAAATATTAATCGCACAGATAAAAATGAAAAGTTCAAAAGAAATTAGGAAAGAAATAGCTGAAGTGACTAACAAGACGCAAGAACTACTTAATTCAACAATTGTTTATAATGAGGCCGATGTTGAATTGCTAAAACTGAGAATACGCTTCAAAAAGTATTGATTAAGGAATTGCAAGAAAAAAATGAATTACTGAAAGAACTGCTCAACAAAAACAAGGAAATTACTCCAAGGAAGTCATTCTCAGAGATAGTTAACAACAACAAACCGCAACCAAAACGTGTGCCAAAGATTATTGTTAAAAAAATTGTTTAAAAAAGTGAACTGAATGTCAAACAATGTATTACAAAGTGTATTACAAATGAAAACAATACAATTACTTTCTATGAACAAAGAGATTAGCAATAAGAGAAGCCATATTGTAGCCATACATGCTTTCAATGGTCTCCGAAATGAGTTAAAAACCCTAACTAGTAATAAGAAATGTATTAAAACTAAATTGAAGAATTACTTAAGACCGAATTATGTTACTAATGAGGTTACAAATCCTTAAAAATTTATCTAATCGTTTGTGCAATCTCACTAGGTTATTACATTAATATTTTACGTTATTGTTAAAATTTATTTTCTATGTTTATTTTTTTTTCTTTACTATTTCATTATTTGTGACGTAAGGAGTGCCAACCTATGTACAAGTATCCAATGTACACTTCTATAGGGTTTACTATATGTAAATGTATTTGGTGAATTAAATAAATAAAATAAATAAATAAATAAATTACTAAAACAATTCAACCAAGAATTACAGGATAAAAACAAACTACCTAAATGAACTACTTACAAAAGAAAAACAATGTAACTAACAACAAGCAAATTTCAACAACAATAACAACATCATCAAAACGTATGCGGAAATTATCTCAAATATCGAACCAAAACAAAAAAAAATACCTAAATTAATTATTAAAAAACGAACAACAAGAATCAAACATATCTGGAGAAAACAGTCCTACAACACTTAACACAAGACTAAACAATACAAACTAAAAGTGTTTCATGCAAGAACAAATATGGTAATAATAAATTGTATGAAAGAGGAAAATATTAACTCACTCGTGAATTGATTAAGTGAAAAATTAAAAGACAACTTCAAAATAGAAAAAGAACAGATAAACAAACCAAAAGTAAAAGTAATAGACATAGATAAAAAATACGAAAATGATAGTGAAATAAAACTGGACATTAATAACAGAAATTTCAACAATATGGAAGACAAGTGCAAATTGCTCCATGTATACAAAAATAGAAGAACAAAAAGGAAAAGTGCAATAAATGAAGTAACACCAAACATCTATAAGCATATCAAGAATAACAAAAGCAAATTATTTATTGGTCATAGAAGCTGTAAAATTTTTGACATAATAAAATCTTTGCCGAGCTTAAAGTGTGAAAGAATCGGACACAGCGCCAAAAGATGTACAAACGCAGTCACATGTTATAGGTGTGCCGATACTCACCTTCCTTCAACGCATACAGGCCACACTCTTAAATGTACGAATTGCGCCTACAGTAATACTATATTTAAAACTAAATACGACATAAACCATAGTGCAATTGATAGCAGATCATGTGAAATATTAAAACCCAAAATAAAAAAATACATAGAAACGACAGATTATCCGATGCAACTTACTATTCCAAGATACTTCGGTAAAGTAGAATTTCTGATACTACAACGAAAGACACCTTTGCGAAGAGCGACTCGACAGGATCTCATATTTCAAGCGACACCGAGAAGACGAGCAGCGGATATGAAGCAACTAATTAACATGGATAGCGATACCAAGTTAATTACTGATACACAAAATGACATTATCAGCAGAGAACTCAACTTTAAAAACGTACATGAACTTAATAGCTTTTGCATGGCTTTTGAAAAGGAAATAATCTTAAATGTAAATATAAAAGGCTTAAATGCAAATTTTAATAATTTAATAGTTTTTCTAAATAGCCTTGAAATAAAGCCATTCATAATTGCTTGTAGTGAAACACGGAAATCAGTTCACCCCGAGTCTTTCAATATAACAGGCTATAAAATGTATTATAATAATAGTAATATAGATCAAAATGATGGTATGGTAATTTACATAAGCGACTAGATTACTGAAACGACAGAAATCATTGATATCAATAACCTTAAAATAATTAATTCCAAAATTGTAATTGAAAATAATAAAGAATTGGTAATATCTGCCATATACGGGTCACATGATATAAAAAAAACTGACTTTTTTACATCTCAAAAAATTAATACTGCGTAACAGTAATTATAGAAATAATCTTATAATGGGGGATTTTAATTTCGATATCTGTAGTCAAGATACTTTGAATCAATAATTTCTACACATTCTTTTAGAGCATGGTTATTGCCCTAGTTTCACTAATATTACCAGACCATCTGATCAAGCACGTAATTCAGAAACTTGCATAGAGAATATTTTTATTAAACTGGACAAAATAGATTACAAAATATTTACATTATGCATACCACTAACTGATCATTTCCTCTTTTAATGTCAATAAACAAAATAAGAGTAATTAATAATACTCGCAATGCAAAGAGAGTAAACTACAACAAACTAAAATCAATTGCTAACACAGAAAATTGGAGCGAAATAACACTTTTAAATGATACCAATATTAGCATAAATAACCTCATAAATAAAATAAAAATATGTCTAAGCAAAGCTGAATTTTCCAAAAAAATAACCAAACTAATAAAATAAGTCCCAGAAAAAATTGGATAACTAAGGTTATCATAAAATCTTGTAACACCAAAGAAAAATTATATATATTATGGAAAAAAAACCTAATAACACTACCAAACGAAAGGATTATATGGAATATACCAATAAATTTGAAGAAAATCATAAACAAACCTAAAGAGATGTATGATAAAAAAACTCATAGAATCTAATTCGAATAATTCTAGAAATTTATGGAACGTATTTAATCAAAAAATTGGAAAAAGCCGCAAAAAATCAAATGATACGCTATTAACGGCCAACAATAAAAAAAATAACTGATAATAAAAGCATTGCTGAACACGTAAACAAATATTTTTGGAACATAGGCAAAAAATTAAGTGATAAAATAAAATCACTAAATAACGAAGAAATTAAACTTCTTACTATGAATAGAAATAGTATTTTTGTAAATCCTACTGTTATTAGGACTAACTAGACAAACAGGAAATAGAAAATTTTATCAATAACATGGAGAACAAAAACAGTGGAATTGATAATATCAATACTAAAACATTAACAATCTTAGTCGGACATGTAGCTGAACCTTTAGTACACATTTTGAACCTATGTATAGATAAGGGAATCTGGCCTGGTACCTTTAAAACAGCTGAAATTATTCCTATTCACGAATCAAAAGATAAACACATCGCCATCAACTATAGGCAATATCACTAATATCAAATCTAGCCAAAATTTTTAAAATATAGTACACAAAAGAATAACAAATTTTATCAACAAATATGACATACTAGCAGAAAATCCATATAATTTCGGGAAAAACAGAAGGAAAAAATGCACTGTTTAAAATAACAAACGTAATATATGAAAAATTAGATAAGAGTACGTCAATCGCTGTAACCTTTTGGAATTTTGTAAAAGTGTTTGACACTGTTAAACATCAAATTTTACTGGAAAAGCTATATAACTATGGGGTCAGAGGAAACCCTTACATCATATATATAGTAACATGGTATGCAACGAACATATAGAACACATCTACAATAAAACAAAATATCCTATTTTTTTTTCTATAAATTGACCAAAATTATTTCAACGGACACCCTGAGGATGGTATACTACACACTATTTCACAGTATTATTTCATATGGAATAATTGTCTGGGGAGGAGCGTATTCTACCAGTATAAATCTACTCAAAAGATTACATATCAGGTTACTTCAAATAGTTAATAAAAATAAATTTATAGTTGATAAACATCTAATGAACTTAGACCAAATTTTTTCATATGAAACACTGGCTTATCATTACGATGAATTGCAGTTAATGTATATCAATTCCAATACAACTACCAGATATAAATGCTTACAGATCCCTAAAAGACACCTGACCATTAGCAGTAAAAACAGCTACATAAGAGCTCTAATACAATTCAATAATCTACCAAACGAATTAAAGACAATAAAAAACAAATGCAGAAAAAAGTCTAAACCTAAACAATGGATTATAAGTTACCACTAAAAACAAACTAGTATGAAAACAAAATTTTTAACTAATAAACTGGAATATGGATAACAATTTAAAGAAAATTGATTGTGATCAAATAAAGAAACTGTCTAAGGAACTTTTCGGACAAGAAAAGACGTTGATACACAACATCGAGTATGCAAATCCCACATTGGAAGTTCATGGGGAACATATCTAAAAAAAGTTACAAATAACATAAGAACTTACTGGTAAAGTTAACAGATGTATCTTTATTTATATTACATAAAATTTATTCTTTGTTACTGTTTAAACAGCATATATTTATATTATAAACTAATTCAATGACTAATATATAACTTTATTTAATACATTCTTATAACACTGCCAAAAATAGGATAAGGCTCTGTCTATTATTATTGAATAATAAAACAGAAGCTTTTCCTGAAACTTCTTTACCAAAAATTTGTTATATTTTACCAAGCATTATTTTTAGTTTTCAGGTAGCCTTAAGTAAACCGTACCAGAGAACAGGAAACTTTTTCCTTTGCTGGATTACATTTTGTAATGTAATATAAATTATGTATAATAATTACTAACGTATTTTGTAATCTATTGTACTTTACTCTGATCAAATAAATAAATAAAAATTTAAAAAAAATCAGTATATAAAAATCAATTAAGAAAATAAATACATCTACTTCTGCTGGTGTGCATGAAGACAGTTTAATTAGTCTACTAAATTGTAAAACTTCTAAATGATTATTTGCAACTAATAAAATAATTATAATTTTTACAGAAAATAATTAATTTTAATACGGTGATTTTTTAAATCAATAGTATTGCTCTCACATTTCTTTTCGTCTTGCAGTATCTTAGCCTTTCTTAATTCACTCTTTAGATACTTAATTATACTTATCATACTTAATTAATCTTATAAGAATTATACAAGCACCCTTGAGGTCTCAATACTTTACTGTGATCATTCTCACATATAACCTCTCTCAATTAAAAAAATACTTGACTTTTTATCCTGAAAGATAGCAATAACGCATAAATATTTACATGTATAATATATATTCGCACAGATTACCAAAGTTTGAAAAGGTATATACATATTGAGATGTAATGAAATACAATGATATGATAAAATAATTTACTCTAACTACTATTATTACTCACTACTACAATTAATCAGAACACTCACTTGCAACTGTTGGGATCATCTTGAATTTTATGTTGAATTAACAGACCAGCTAATTTATTGGGATGAAGGAATTTGGATGCAATATATTTTCCTAGTATAATTTTACCGCCTTGATTATTTTCTGTATTCAGAATTTCATAAACTTCATTTTTTACATAAAAATCTACAAATTTGAATTACAAATAAAAAAACATCAAGTAAAACAAAAATGATTTTCACATGCTTATAATTTAAAAAAAAGCACAGGCACACAAGAAAGTCGTCTGTACATTTGACCACACTCACCTATCTTCGCGCTGTATCCGAATCTGGAGTCCTTTTAAGCCCTACATCTCGACATTTTAAGTAAATGGCAAAAAACAGCTAAAAATTGCAAGAAATCACGAAAAGTGGCGACAAATCACTTTGGTGAGCACGAGAAAATTCTGAAAAATTTTTTTACTCAGATTAAGGATATTTCTTGTGTATTTTTTCGCGCTGAATCCGTATATGCAGACCCTTTAAGCCCTACATCTCGAGATCTTGAGGAAATTGCAAAAAAAACAGCTAAAAATTGCGAAAAATCGCTTTTCTACGAACGAGAAAATTCTAAAAAAATGTTCTGACCAGGATTAAAGGTGCTTCTTATATATTTTGCTGCGCTAAACTCGTTTTTGAAGTTTTTCAAATTCAATCCCTTACCAATATTGACAAAACCGTGAAAAATAGCTCAAAAAAGCGAAAAATCGAAAAAATTTGATGAATTTGGGAAATAAAAAATCAGAAATCATGATTAGGACATAATCCGGAACTAATTCTGATCTTATATTTTTATTCTCTTGTAGCAAACTCTATTCTCTTCATATGACCTATGCAACGGGTTTCTTTTTTTTATTCTGATTCATCTCTCTCTTGAGCGTCCAACAGAAATTTACCATTATGTTAAGATCCCATCTTCCTTGGTACCATTTTTCCATTTCGCTTGTGTCTGCATGGAATTGTTCTCTTTATTCTTCGCTGAGATCTCCGAGGTTTCAGGGAAGGAGTCACGATGAGATTGCAGAGCGGGCAGTTGGAGATTCACCAAGCAGCCTTATGCTTTAGAATTTTGCAACAAGTCTTCAACCAAATTCTGATAGTTCTTACTCTTCTCATTTCTTAAGAACTTCTGAGAGACATTTATGAAATTTGGCCATGCTGCTATTTCGGTGTTATTCATGGGGTTCGTAAAATTTTGGTCTTGAAGAAGAGTACGAGTTTGCGGGCTATCGAAAATACCTTCTTTTAATTGTGTATCACTTATCGCTAGAAACTTCTTTCCTAAATATTTGAAACAATCACTATGTTTGTTTAGAGCTTTGACAAATGGCTTCAAAAAATAAAGCTCGATATGAAGAGGCGATAGCAGAATATTTGAGGGATCACCCAACAGCTTGCGGATGATGTTCCTCGTCGTCGGATAAATGTCCGTTCTCTTTGGTCATTCTTTCTGCTTGTATTGATCTTCTGTCTCTGCTATCCTACAAACATAAGAAGCAGGAAGTTTTTGTAAAACCTGATTACTGTCCCAGAATCAGGGTTGAATTTCGATCACCACGAACTTTCCATTGTTGTTCCCAGTAGTTTACTTTCTCCGAAATTATCTGCAAATTCTCGCACATTTCTTTGAGTTTTGTTAAGCGAGCTATCGGAGTAGATGCATATGTGTTCCCGTTATGAAGCAACACAGCTTTCAGACTTCGTTTTGAAGAATCAATGAAAAGTCTCCACTCTTTCGTAAAAAAGTTGCGAAACCCCTTTTCTCTATCACGATAAAGGTAAGCTTTCGGACCTTTTGACAGTAAATCGTTCTTCTTTAGTGCAGCTGCTATATATTCAGCTCCATCTTTTCGAACTCGCGTATCTCGTATGAGATCGTTCAACTCCTTCTGGTTGAAAGTTTGAGGAACATTCAGCTCACCTGCTGGTATTAGTCGTCCTCGCTATCATTTTCACATCCCTCGTCGGAGATCTCATTAATTTGCTTTTCATCTTCACTCCGAGAATGTTCCACATCCATATGGGTCATTTCATATCAACGGGAAGGCTAAAATTTTAAATTTGCCCAAATCTTGTTTAATATTACCAAAATAACGAAAAAACACAGAAACAATATTTTAGCATGACATGTGCAAAGATTCAAAAGTTATTTTATCCTCAATTTTGAGTTTTTTCATAAAAAGGCAATTTTTATGATTTTACTAAAACATTGGAACGTTTTTGTATAGCACATTATATGGGAAAAAGTTTACAAATTTGGTAAAGAATCATTATGAATTATTGGAATGGATTGCCAACACTGTTGACATTTGGAGTTGACAGCATACCTTTGCAAGTTGACATCTCTGGTTTGCCCAGATTTAAAATTTTGAAAAAATTTGTAAATTTTATTTTTATTATTATCTTATGACCCCATTTAATTTAAGATTGGGATGCCGAGACGGATACATCTGAAAGATGATTGAGTTCTGGAAAAAGTGAAAAAAACGTAAATAATTGTTATGTGCTAGGAAAGGCTCTGGGTTCCTGAAGACTAATATTCTAGAAACTCACAGAGGTTGTAGGAAATATCGCACCATAAAACTCTGTAGAGTTATAGACCGTAATGTCTCTCCAGAAAAAGTTAAAGCTATTTCAATTTTCAAAAATGTATCCGATGTGTGCATTTTATTTATGATTTGCGTTTTTTTGCTGTTTTTGCTACAAGCAAAATCTACTTCATTACTTATATAAATAAAAGGCACATGTAAAATGTTAAATATTTAAAATGAAGAGTGAAAATTAGTTATGTAAAATTTCATTACCTAACTAGGAGACGTTTCACGTCAGACCTCCAAGCGCGGCGCGCGAGCGCCGAATCGTGTTATTTGTAGCTTATGTTTTAAGGTCTAAAATGAACCTTAAAAAAGTAATGACCCAGTGATTTTCATGTATTTTTTCCTCAGCTTTCCAATGGTACTATTATTTTTCCAAAACTTTCTAAATATTACCTTGAAAAACATAAAACGTGTTATATCTCAAAAACTATATTTTTAATATTTTTTTGACCTGCTAGATCGAAAGAAGAAGAAATTTTACATAGGAATATACATTTTCTCCTTATGCGTTTTTTTATTTTTCCAAGATATTGTTCAAGAAACACAAGGCGCTCGGCCAGCCGCGGCTGTGGATTCGGCGCGCGACATTATTTATCTATACACTAATTAATTATTAATTATAAGACACCGATAGGTGGCTGCCAGTGGCATTTAGATGATCTTATGTTATTATGCAACATCTAGTATTTATATACGAGTGCTATTCAGCGTTAAAGTATTCGTTTTTTCGACAATTATCGAAACAACGGATTTCATATTATCATGTGTTACCGTGCTTCATAAATCTCCTTTAAGACAAAATTAATTCGATTCTTTTTCAATTGATCTGTGTTTTTAAAGATGAATATGAGTTTTTCTTCACAATGTGTTAATCCTTTTGGGAGGTTTAAACACTCTCAAGACTTGATCAATTTCCCAAAATCATTGACACAATCGTTTCCGTCAATACCAGGTGGAGCGAAAATTTGTACTACATGCAAAGTTTTATTGTAAAAAAGTTAAATCTGATTGTGATGTTAAGTCTTGAAATTCAGGAAAGGGAAAATGATAATTGTCTATTTTTATATTTTGTAATTTGTATATATATTATTTTATTTTATTTTATTTATTTTATTTCTTGTACGATAGTTGTTGTTGGTTGGAATATACTTCTTCTTATTTTTCTAGTTGAATTCTTGTTATATTTTTATT
>JAWWEQ010049423.1:0-13524 GCA_035583055.1 Torymus tubicola
GAAAAAAATATAGTTAAATTCTACGAAAAATTACAAGAAAAAAGTCTATGTAAAATATTTCGAAATTTGGCTTCGTTATTAAGCAAGAAAATCCGTTAATATTGATAAAATTACGTCACTAAATTCAGAATTTTGATTAATTTTTAGCTCAATGAATAAGAAAATATGGAACTAATCCAAAAGGAAAAGAAATTGAACTATTCCTAAACCTTTCGACGTATGAAAAAAAATGATTTGACTAATTTTATGCAAAATCAAACTGTATTTGCCTGCCAAAAAAAAAAAAAAAATATTCGCACTCTTCAAAAAATTTTTTTTCGAAAGTTTCAGAACACAAAAAGTTATTATAGCTATGTTTACATTGCTAAGATTAAATAGAATATGTGACGGAAATGATCGTTTCAGTCATGTTCTGATGATTCATGATCATCCTATAAGATACACTATCCCGCACTGTATCGAGTACGTAAATCGTTTTTTATATTTTAAAGATTGTGCATCTATTACAGCAAATATGTGAATGCTACCTATGCAAGAAAATTTTAAGTTCTAAAGTGAACTTTTGAAGTGGCTGAAAGGTTCAACGAAAGGTAAAAATGCAATGATGCATAAAAGCAATAAGTCAAAATTTATCAAAATCATTCTAACTTATTTCCCTTCCCTTTTACGAAAAAAAACAACCCCATATAAGTGTATTTTTCTTCTGGAAATAATTGTAATGCGATTGTTAAAATAATGTTGTTATGATAGTATCAAAAGCCCTTTAATATTATTCTATAGTTGGACAAAGTAAACAAAATATATCTTTTGCCAAATATTTCAGCGGGGAGAGAAGTGAATGATCACTTGAATCATTCCCTATATATTTTTTCTCATCTTTTATTTACTATAAAATTATTTAATATACACATCGTTAGTAAACTTAATTCAAGAAAGTAGACACTGTATGGGGGCTTCATCAATTTTTTCTGGTCGCCTATCATACTCCTGAGTTCCAAGTTCAGATATTCATAATTTTATAAACGTAATTGCCTCCTATCCTATCAAAATTATGTTTTACACGTGATTCGTGTTTGTAAAATTGATAGAGGATAATCTATTGGAATACATCTATAAGCTGCTATTCTGGATTCACCATCGTGAGGACCGAAATATCGGATTTGCCTCCTTGAATTATGACATTCTGATGTCTGGATTCCAAAAAAACTCGCTGATTTGAAATGCCATGGCCACCATATTGGATCCGCTATCTTGAGTTTCGGAGTTTCGATGTGAGATTCGCTACCCCCAAAACCCAGGTAAACCTCTTTCTGAGTGAATTACTTAGGAAACCGCAATTCTAACCTAAAATAGTCGCCATATTTCCCAATGGTCCGCCATTTTGAATATGGAAATTCTGAATTCATATTCGTGATGAGCCACCCGGAAACCCCCGTATACCTTTTTTCAAGTGAATTACTCAGAAAAACCGGAATTCTAACGTAAAATAGTTGCCATATTGGATCCGGTATTTTGAATTTTCAAATTCTGATACAAGATTCATAATCAGCGACCCCAAAAACCCCCGTATACCTTTTTCCAAGTGAATTACTCATAAAACCGCAATTCTAACGTAAAATAGTTGCCATATTGGATCCGCCATTTTGAATTTTCAAATTTAGATACAAGATTCATAATCAGCGACCTCAAAAACCCCCGTGTATCTCTTTCCAAGTGGTTTCCTCGAAAAACCACGATGCTAACCTAAAATAGTCGCCATATTGGATTCGCCATTTTGAATTTTCCAATTCGGATACTAGATTCATGATCAGCGACCCCAAAAACCTATTGAAACACATTGATACCCATTGCAAATCTAGCACAAAAATGTTCTCCTCAAAAGGTTAACTAGAAATTAAGAATATGTTTTAACCAGTAAGTATATGTGGCTGAAACATTTTTTAAACCTTAAAATTATAGGGTGTTGGAAAGACAGCACACATGTTCGTGATGGGTTAAAAAGGAATTTACAAAAAGAATTCTGAAACAGTTCTTTAATCACAATACTAACAGAGGTCATAATGAATTAAAACTATTCAAATTACATTAAAAAAATATTCTATTGGTTATTCATAAGTAATTCTTAAAATAGTCTGGAAAAGTTAATAAGGAATGGGTGCTATGTCCGGTAGAATGTAAAGAATATGTATTCTAAAAGAGTTCGTAAACGAAAAAAATGAATTGTTTAGAATTTATTTTTACTTACATTATGAATGCAACAAGATATACGTTTTTAGTATAAAATTAATACTTTTTAAACATAATGATGAATTCACAAGGTGTAATATTTAGTCATACTGTAATTAATAAAAAATTCATTAATAATACATTCAAAGGGTCTGTACGTCAGTAGTCTCTAAGAATTGGCAAAAGGGCTCTAAAATTGTATATTTTTAGGACTCTTTTTTAATACATTTTATTTATAAAGTGTTCATTAATAGTTAATTAGGAGGGTTCATTAGGAGTTCATTAGGAGAATCTTCTTTAATACGTTTTAATATTTACATAAGTGCATTTAGAATACTTGAAGAACGAATCATATCTTTGTGTTACAAATTATTTAAAGAAACATAATGAAGAAAATAGAGATTATTTATAACAATAAGTTAAAAAAGAATTCGCACGAATTCTGACAAAATTCTACATTACAAAACGGAAATAAGTGGTAGTAAAATAAAAAGTTCATTCATTTATTTAGTAATTTACCCGTACTACTGCTGTGCGGCAGTTGGCAGTGGCACAAGGGACAAACACTTGCCTTAAGCGTTCATTGTAGAAAGCTTCTTCCTACTCAAGCGCCCCTGCTCGCCGCCTAGTGGATAGCGGTAGAGATCGCCAGCGTAAAAAGTCCCGAATCCCGAGAGAGGTAAAAAGCTGAGCGATGCCGGGGATTCCGGGATGCAAAGTTCACGTAGAAGGTACGAGACACCCAGATGGGCTATAAACCGTAAAATATTATTAAACAAATTTTTAAACCTCAAAAAGCATGGGGATGCGAGTTCCACGTAAAAGGAATGAGGCACACAGGCGGGCTATAACCAGTAGACTGTTATTTAAAATTGCTTAATCCCCAAATAGCCTGGGGATGCGAGGTACACGAAAGAGGTGCGAAACACGCAGATGGGCTATAAACAGTAAAACATTATTTAAAAAATGATTAAATCACAAATAGGCTAGGGATACGAGGTTCACGTACAAGGTGCGAGGCACGCAGACGGGCTATAACCAGTAGACTCTTATTTAAAAAATGTTTGAACCCCAAATAGCTTCGGGATGCGAGGTCCACGTGGAAGGGTGAGGCGCCCAAACGGACTATACACAGAAAATTGTTATTTCAAAAATCTATTTACACCAAATAGCCTGGGGATGTTAGGTTCTCGTAAAAGGGACGAGGTTCGCGAACAGGTTAAAAAAGTAAAATGTTATTGAAGAAATGTTTAAACCCAAAATAGCCTGGGGATGGGAGGTTCACGTAAAATATGTGAGGCACGCAGACGGGCTATAAGCAGTAGACTGTTATTTAATAAACGTTTAATCCCAAATAGCCTCCGGATGATTGTTCAACGTAGAAGGTGCGAGGCACGCAGGCAGGCTATAAACCGCAAAAAAATATTAAAAAATCTTTCTAAATCCTAAATAGCCTGGTGATGCGAGGTCCACGTAGAAGGTGCGCAGGCGGAATATGCAAATTAAAGTAAACTGCTGATAAAACAATTATTAAACCCCAAAAAGCCTGGAGATGGTAGGTCCTAAAAATAAACAAGAGATGGTATATGAAAATACACATGAATCTTGTCTGCGTGCCTCATACCTTCTACGTGGAACTCGCATCCCCAGGTCAATATGGCAGAAATATCGATCGAAGATTAAAACGAATTAAAAACGTCCATTTATTTAATAACAGTCTACTGTTTATATTCCGCCTTCGTGTCTTACATCTTCTACGTGGACCTCGCATTCGCAGGCTATTAAAGACTAAAAATATTTTAAATAATGTTTTAGTGTCTATAGCCTGTCTGCGTGCCTCACACATTCCACGTGAACCTCGCATTCCTAGAATATTTGGGCTTAAAAAATTTATTAAATAATAGTCTACTGCTTATTGGCTGCTTGCATGCCTCACCTCCCTACGTGGACTTTGTTCCCCAGGCTATTAGGGGATTAAACATTTTTTAAATAATAGTCTACTGTTTATAGCCGGTCTGCGGACCTTGCACCTTCGACGTGGTCCTCCCATTCCCAAGCTATTGAAGATTGAAAAATTTTTTAAATAATTTTTGACTCCTACAGTCCGTCTGTGTGTCTCCCACCTTCTACGTGAACCACGCATCCCAGAGGTTATGTGAGTTTTAAACATTTACTAAATCATAGTCTACTGTTTATAGCCCGTCTGCACTCCTCACATCTTCTACGTGGACCTCACCTACCCAGACTATTCAAGGTTTAAAAATTTTTTAAATAACAGTCTTGTTTAATGCCCGCCTGTGTGCCGTATTTGGTGTTTAAAAATTTTTTAAATAACTTATAAATAAATAAATAACAATATTCATTATAAAAATCTTGATTCATTTATATTTAAGTATTTTCGAATTTTCCGATAACACAATAAATCTTTTCAAGCAAAAATGCATATTTTTTTAATTTTCCGCTTGAACTTGTACTACATTCGGCATCGCTCGGCTTTTCGCTTTTCTCGGGACTCGGAACTGTTTACGCTGGTTATCTCTGCCGCGATCCGTTAGCCGGCGAGCTAGATCAAGCTCCCTTACTAAGTAAGTAACGCCAAGGGTAGCTAAGGAATTCAAATAGCAGCGTTCGCACGACTTTTCCAATCTCATTGGAATATCGAACTACGAGGCTTGCCTCGCTTTTGGAATGTCTTTACATATTTGCTAGGCTTGGCTTCTCTCGTTTTGAGTTTGGATAAAGTCTTTCTACTTGAAAGTAGTAATAAAACTTATAAATTTTAACAGAATTTTGTTAGATATTCACCAAAACATTTTCGATAGAGCCAACTGGAATCCCAAATTTACCTAGAATTACAGCTGGACGGACATCCTCTGGATACCCAGCTGGAATTTCAGCTAAAAACTTACTTGGAGTTTATCTAAAAAAAGGAGATACAGCTGGAGTTCAGGTTGCGATTCCAGTTAGTATTCCAGTTGGATATTTTCTATTAATATTAGAGGTTGGATCGTGAAAATAATAATGGTTTTCATATTTATTTATTTTAATAATAATATTGAATTGATTATTTATTGAAAATTCTCAATGATTGACAAGATACAAAAAGATTACATATTGCGTATATACAAGCCGTATATAGAGATGCGCTCACACGTGGCTACATTTTCTTACTTGCTTCCTGACTATGCCTACATGCGCAAGCACTCACACACATACCCATACATGTTCGCTTCTATCGGCTCGCGCATACACCACTCATATCCATACGTTTGTATGCGTATACAGCATAGCAATTACTCGTATCTCAACACACCTCCTTAATTCTATGCTGTACATATTTTCTAATATTCAGTTATTTTTCTGAATACAAATCATTTATCAAAATATAATATCAAGTTGACAATTTTCTTTTCGCAATAAATTTAAATAATTTGTAATAATTCATAAATTTTAATATTTCAAATTCAACATGAATCTTAATTTTTCAAACTTATTTCTACCTATGGCTTTTGTAAATATATCAGCTAAATTCTTTTCAGTATCAACTTTAACAATATCAATTTCTTTAGTATCATAACATTCATTTACAAAATGATAATGTATTTCAATATATTTTGAACGTTTGGTTAAATTTCCATATTTAGCTATCAACACTTTACCTGCATTATCTTCATAAATTTTTATAGGCAAATCAATTTTTAATTTGAAATCATTTAACACACTCTTTATGAATTGAACCTCACTTACTGCCTCAGATAACACTACATATTCTGCAGATGTTAACGATTTTTTTACGCTGCTTTGTTTCTTAGTTTTCCAAAAAATTACGTTACCGAAAAATTTTATTACAAATCCAGATGTTGATTTCCTATCTTGTGTGTCTCCAGCCAAATCTGCATCAACATAGCAGTCTAAAATTTCTGCTGTCAAATTTCTTTTAAATGGTAACTTTAAATCTTTTGTTGAGTATAAATATTTCAATATTCTAAGTGCATACTTGTAATGTGTATCATCATAATAATTTTGAAACTTACTCAGATAATTTACACTGTAACTTATATCACATCTTGTACAAATACTTATATAAAGTAATGCACCAATTAATTTTCGACATTTTATATCAGTTGATGCTGAGTGCGCTGGTTCTATATTTAAATTTTGTTCCATTGGTGTATTATATAATTTACTATCCACTATTTTATAATGTTTTGCTAAGGAATCAATATGTTTTTACTCTACCTAAATCTTTCGTCGAAAATCTTTGCTGTACTTTTAATTTTATTCCATTTATTTTATCTTTACTTTTATCACAAATTAATAAATCATCTACAAACAAAATAATATATATTTTCTCGCGATTTTTATCATCAAGAATGTACAAACAGTAGTCATTCTTACTTTTCTGAAATCCTAGAGTTCTAATCAATTTATCAGAACATTCGTACCACGCTCTCGGTCTTTCACGCAAACCATACAATGCTTTTTCCAATTTATACACTTTGTCAGTTCCATCATCGTAGCCATTCGGTTGTTTCACATACACTTCGGATTTGATTTTTCCATATTATTCGCTTTATTTGTAAAAACACATTTCAAATCTATTACTTTTTTATCTTTTGGTCTAGCTACTAATTTCCATGTTTGATTTTTTTATTTATACAATCTATTTCTTTTTGCATAGCCTTTTTCCACATTTCAGACCATTGCTATTTACTGCCTCATCATACGTTCTTGGACTATTTGCGCTCACATAGTTTACATAAATATAATATGTTTCTCCTTGACCACACCTCTCGGGTTGTCTTTTCTCTCTAGTTGATCTTCTAGGTGTCACCTCTTTTTCACAGCAATCTGCATAATTTTCCTCATCACTACTCAATTTTCTTTCATTTCCATTCTTTGAACTTTTAACTTTATTTGGGCTTTTAATTCTATTTTCAATCAATTGTTCTCTTTTTACGTTAAATTCATTTTCAGACTCATTATCTCCACTAAATCCTACTAAATTTTCATCTTCCTCAATAATATCTACATGTCTCGCAACTGTCACACATTCTCGTATCCAACTAAAATTCCATAGTCAGCTTTTCTATCCCATTTATTTTCTCTTTGACTTTTATCTACTCTAAAAAATACTTTGCTTTCATACAATTTTAAATTTTCAATATTTGGCCTCTTTCCAAAAAATACTTCATATGGACTTTTCTTTTCAAAAGTATTTGCAATAGTTCTATTCTTTAAGTAACTAGCTGTTGAAATCGCTTCCGGCCAATATCTAATATGTAAGTTTGCATCAGCCATTAAACATCTTGCAGAGTCCATAATTGTTCGATTAAATCGCTCGGCTGTACCATTCAACTCATGTATATAAGGTGGGCATTTGTCTAAAATAATACCTTTTCCTCTAATTAAATTAAATATATCTCTGTTAATATACTCTTTGCCGTTATCGCATCTCAATTTTTTTAGTTTTTTACCTGTATAATTTTCCACTTTATTTATATAATCAAGGAAACAAGTATAAACATCACTGTTTGATTTAATTGTATAAACAATTGAGCATTTGCTAAAGTCGTCCAAGAAAGTGATAAAATATTTTGAATTATCATAACCAGTGTTATGATGTGGACCATTTACGTCTATGTGTACTAATTCTAAAATATCTCTCGCTCTACTTCTATCATTTTTGAAAGGTAAATTATGCATTTTATTTTGTATACAAGTACCACATTTTAAGTAAATATTCTCTAAGCTTTTAGGAATTCCATCTATAAAATTTTCTTGGCACATTTTATCTAAGTAATTGAAATTGATATGTCCTAACATTCTATGGAATTTTTCTTTCTTTGTCATTTTGTTAGCACTTTTTACATAATGATTATTATTTAATATATAACCCTCTATTTTATACAATCCATTTTCTTTATAAGCAACTCCTATTATTTTTCCAAGTTTGTTATAAATTAATGATTTATCTCTTATTAAAACAATTTTATAGTTATCAGTAATTCTCGCATAACTCAGTAAATTTTTATCTATTTCTTTAACATAAAATACATTGGATACTGTTATTTCACTCTCTATACCATCTACCATAAGATACATCAGCACTTTACCAATTTTTGTTACTTTCAATGGTCTTCCATCATCTACTTTTACTACAACTGGTATTTCAACTTTGAACATTCAATACAATAAGAATCATCATTGATTGTGTGGTCTGAACATCCACTATCAAGTATCCAATCTATTTTACTTAAATCATTCATAAATACATGTCTCTCGCTCTCACAATATTTATTCTTTCTTTCATACACATTATCGCCTTGATACTCTACTCTTGCAAAAAAAGTTTCATTTGATTTAAAATTATTTTCTTGATTATAATTATACCTATATTTCAACCGGCGCAAGTCAATCGCTCCAAAGCAGCAAGTTGCCAGAAATGAATCTGCCCACTTTCAACGGCTTCTACTCAGAGTGGACAGCATTTAAGGAGTTATTTGCACGGATGATCCTCAATCGGTCCGAACTCAGCGGTGTGGCAAAATTACACTACTTGAGAAGCTCACTCAAGGGATCACCACTCACGTGGATGGAAGGTTTCACCCTCTCAGGTGACTCATGAATACCATCCTGAAACACTCTCGTTGATTGGTTTGAAGACAAGAGGTCGCTAGTCAATGAACATCTGGATCATCTCAACGAGCTGACAGCAGCTCAATCTAAGAACCCGGCATCACTGAATACATTGATATCTGAAATGTCAAAGATATGGAAATCGCTCAACTTCTTGGTACCGAAGGAGGATTTAGCCGGCTATATCTTTGCACACAAGATGTCAAATTTATTGGACCGATCAACGACAGAAGCATGGGAAACTTCTCGAGCCACCATCAACGAACTGCCTACGTTTGAAGAGTTCGAAGCTTTTCTAATGCCTCAGGTGTGGACATTAGAGATTTCCGCGGCTTCATCATCCACTCTTCAAAGACAGACTGAATCTCACTCAAAACCGGCGAACGCGAATCACTCAGTAAGTCGCAGTCCAACTCACAAAAGAATGCCACAATCGGAAAAGGTTACCCACTTATTAAGAATAACTCAGCATTCTTGCACCTACTGCAGTGAGCCGCACTTTATTGTTGCCTGTCACAGCTTTAAACGCCTCACTGAACAGTAACGACGCTAGTTTGTTGAGGAGAAGCCGCTGTGCTATAATTGCCTTGGTTTGCACTCTGCAAAGAATTACAAATCTCAATACAGGTGTAAGACTTGCAATGGAAATCATCACACGATGATTCATGTGCCACGAGAAGCAGCAATCAAAATTCATGGCACCTCAGCACACGGCTCCCCTCAACAATAGGACAACGGCGCAATCATCTCGTCTCACGGCCAAACTCAACTATCAAACTCATCAACTCATGCACCACTACTCGCAACTGCATTGGTATGGTATCACTCATCGATAACTTCTCACAAACACAAAATTAAACGAAAAGTTCGACTAGACTTACAACCCATCCATAAAAATTTCAAGGTTAGGATCTCTGCTCAAATCATGCGCCAAGTCTCATCAATTCTGCCAACAGAAAAATGTGAGCAGCTCATGTGGAACTATACGAAAAAAATTAAAATTGGCAAATCCTACCTTTTGGAAACCTCAGCCAGTGGATATTCTCATCGGTGCTGACTACTACGGTCAAATCATCAAGCCCAAACTCATAAAAGGAAGTGCAACTGGTTCAGTTGCACGATTATCAGTATTTGGATGGCTAATTATTGTACCCTACAACTCAGCTGGTCAATACAAAACGGCACATCACACATGGATTGCACTCAACACAGAAGAATTCCAGAGGTTACTTACACGGTTTTGGGTTCAAGAAGAACCACCTTCAACATCTATTATCAAACTCAGTAAAGAAGAGGCATTGTGCGAACAACACTTTGCTACTCACAATCGAGATGCTCATGGGCGATATCAAGAAAGATTACCTCTCACACAATCAGCTGATGTACTAGGAAACTCATTTGGCAAGGCTCAAGCGTGTCTCAATCGAATACTCACAAAATGCAACGAGAACAGCATCTACATTCAAAGGTATTTTGCATTTATGGACGAATACGGCAAACTGGGCCATATGATGCAGATCCCTCAACAGGAAATATCTGCCAAACCATCATTTTATCTTCCTCACCATGGGGTGTTGAAAGAAGATAGTTTAACGATCAGACTCAGAGCAGTATTCAACGGTTCAGCACTCACAACCAACGGACACTCTCTCAACGACATAATGCACACAGAATCTAACCTCTTAGCTAACATTGTGGATGTTCTCACCTGGATTCGTATCCACCCATTGGTATTCTCACAGAACATCACCAAAATATATCGTCAGCTCAGGGTTCATCCTCAAGGCTGGAATTTACAACGCATTTTGTGGGTAGATGACAAGGGTCAACTCGTTCATTTCTATTTGACAACAGTCACTTATGGAACAAGAGCAGCACCATACTTAGCTCTCAGGACACTTCTTCAGTTGGTAAAGGATGAAGGAGATGATAACGAAACGGATTATACTCTCGGATATCTCTCAACTGTGCGATTTCATTGGAATCATCTCAACGGTAATAATTACTTCTAAAATCTTCCTATAAGAACTGTGTGCTTCACAAGCTGTCTTGGGACGAACGACTGCTACACTCAATTGTGATGAAATGGCTGCACATTCGAGAAGATCTTACAAACCTGGATACAATTTCTATACCAAGGTGGTTAGGAATCCAGGAAAACTCATTTGTGGAACTTCATGGCTTCTCGGATGCTTCACAACAGGCGATGGCTGCAGTTCTGTACATAAAGGCCATAACAACTTCAACTCATTCAACATAATCGTTTTTCATCTCCAAAACAAAAGTGGCGCAACTCAAAAGACTTTCCATCCCACGATTGGAATTAGGAGAGACTGTGTTACTCACTAAATTGGCAAAACATGTATTGCATAACTTAAGATTGCCACTTTCTCAGATTCATCTCTGGACAGACTCAAGGCTAGCACTCACTTGGATACCTCACAAGGCCTGCACTCATTCAAGAATTCATTCCAACTGCACAATGGAGATATGTGCCTGGCACAGAGAATCCAGTCTCGGACTGTGCGTCTCGAGGATTACTCACACATCAACTAAGAGAGCACCAGTTATGGTGGCATGGATCAAGTTGGCTCTGCAAGGATGAGATCTGCCATCTCAAGTCAACTCTATTGAAGAAACTAACCTTCCAGAAGCGAGGGCAAAGGTCGCACTCACCGCAGCCTTGCCACACTGACCACCATTATGAGACATGATCGATCATTTCTCGTCACTCACTCAACTATTTCGAATCACTGCATGGGTAATGCTCGCATGTAATCGATTCAAGGCAAGGGGCAAAACTCACCATGAATCGAAACTCACTGCTGATTTAATCAGCAAGGCTAAACTCTTCTGGATCAAAGCAATTCAGCAAGTTCACTTCCACTCAGAACTCATTATGCTGAAGAACTCTCAAGTCCCAAGAAATCATGTTTTCAATCGGCTGACTGCATACATCGACTCATCAGGAATTATTAGACTAGGAGGTCGGCTTCAAAAAACTCAACTGGTTCATCACTCAAAACACCCAGCAATTCTACCTCGGAGCAGTCAACTCACTTCACTGATCATTCGGAGCGCTCATCTCTGAACACTACACGGTGGTGCTCAACTCATTCTGGCACAGACTCGGAAGGAATTTTGGACTATCGGAGGCAGAGCTCATGTCAAGTCACACATCTTAAGGTGTGTCACTTGTGCAAGGTACCGGACTCAACGGGCTCAGCAACTCATGGGGCAGCTACCCATGGCCACGGTAACCCCATCATCACATTTCACTCACACTGGAGTCGATTATACCGGGCGAATCACCATAAACTCATAGAAAAGTCATGGATCGAAAACATACAAATGCTGGATTTGTATTTTTGTGTGCTTCTCAACTTCAGCGGTTCATTTCGAATTGGTCAGTCACTACTCAACACACGGGCTCTTAGCAGCTTATAGACGGTTCATCTCACGCAGAGGAAGACCCTCGCACCTATACACAGACTGCGGAAGAAACTTTGTTGGTGCAGATAAGGAGCTCAAGACTGTCTTCAAACAAGCTCACAAGGAAAACTCAAGTCTGTACAACTCAATCGTGAACGATGGCACTCAATGGATAGTCAATCCACTTGCTGCACCTCACATGGAAGGCAAGTGGGAAGCCGTTGTGAAATCAATAAAATTTCACTTACGGAGGACCATTGGGCACACTCTTCTCACCTTTGAAGCTTCAGCTACACTACTCACTCAAATTGAAGGACTACTCAACTTACAGCCGCTAGAACCACTCAGTGAGGACCCTGGAGACATCAACGCATTCACGCCAGAAAATGTTCTCATCGGCAAGGCGCTGAACTCAGTACCTGAACCAAGTTTACTCAATCTCAGGGAATAAAAACTTTCCAGATGGCAACTCATTCAAGGGTGACTCAATAGTTCTGCCAGCAGTGGTCAAGCCAATATCTTCAACGGTTACAATCCATCTCTAAGTGGCATCATCCATCTCATGATATTCAAGTTGGCATATTGGTTTTACTCACGGATGAGCGATCGCCACCAAGTAAATGGCCACTCACTAGAGTAATTCAACTCCATCCTGGAACGGACAAACTCAACAGAATGGAGTGAGTAGTGGTACTCAAGACGACCACTACTCAACTAACTCGGTCAATCACCAAACTCACTATCTTGCCAGTATCCAGTGGACTTTAATCAACCTGTCGGTTGATGGCGGGCGGAATGTTTGAGAGTTATAAAGGAATTTGAATTTCGCGCGGTTGCGCGCTCGACGGACTTATTCACGACGCAGTCGCGGCGCGGCAGCATGTCACGGAGTCTCAGCGGAACAGCTGAAACAGCGTACTGACTACGTGAGTAATTTATTTAACAGTGTTTCCTTTCTCTCTCTCTCTCTTCGAGTCGAGAAGGTTGTGTGTTGCCGAGTGTCTATATTTAAAGAACTTTTATTCATACTTTTGGCGAATATCTGTGTTGCTGAAGGATCCCATCCATGGTCCACCACAACTGCTTCACATCTGGCAAATAAATCCCATTGCAGCAAGTAAAATAACAGTGTCTAGTAAAATAACAGTGTCAAGGTTAACTTTTCGCCGTCTCATCCTACAATCATCGTCCATCAACGGTCAACCTCAGCTATTACCCGTATTACGA
>JAWWEQ010049424.1:0-13522 GCA_035583055.1 Torymus tubicola
GTTATTCGTTGGCCCAAAAACTTGACCAACCGTTGCAGTTAAGCCATTTTAGTTGGGTTATTTTCTACCAGGGTATTAATATTAAAATCGTATTAAGTTAAACTTATTTATTACACAAAATTTAATTATCGGTAATGCACTAACATATATGTATATAAAGATGATGTTTTCCGTCCATATAAATGTCAGTGATAAATAAGTAATAATAAATAAGTAATTAAGTAAGTAAGTATTTAAGTAGTAAATAAGTATATTTAATTTTAATAGCAGTAGTATTTTTGGCCAACTATAATCATTTTAGCTTTGATTTATAAATTAAAATGTGTACAATTAATAAAACAAAGAATTTTCATTCTTTTTTTGTGAATTACAACGTAAACAAAAATTTTATTTAAAAAAAAAAGTAATTTTTTTTTTCAAAAATTTTTTTATTGATTTATTTTGCTGTCTTAGGTAAAAAGTAATTAAATGGGACATCTTGCCCGTTATTCTAAATCTATTTACCTTTGATTTAAGCGATCGTACGTTCCTTTATCTGTATCCTGTCAAGAAATTATTGAAAATGCACATAGCGCTCCGCTATACCGCACTGTGCGTCGGCTTGCGGCCTTTTGAATATTTTAAACAGATTTTTCGGGCGCGTGCTTTTATCGAAATTATATGGAAATGAAAAACATATATTCTTGAATATATTAACGAATGAAATATACAAAATAAATAATATTTTTTTTTTTCTGAAGAAATGAAAAAAGAAAAAAACATCTCTCAAATGGAATATTCAGTATATAAAACGTGAACTATTGCGCTGATTGATATCGGAGCGAAAATTAAAAACCTGCGCAGATATCGCAAAAAGTTGGCGCAGGAGAAAAATTAACAGAAATTTTTCAAACTCCTATGGAAAAGTTAGATTAAAAGTATTTTTCAATTTCAAAAGCTTTGCTCTCCTTTTAAAGCTTTACACTGATTAATCTGAAATCTAATATCGAGACCTTAAACGAATATACGAAAGTTTCATTCAACAAAACGAGATAACTTTTCTATTCACGGTGCAAAATGCTGTATATAGAAGAGTACATTGACAGCACACTTCTCTTATCACGAAACGTAACGATGTAATCTATACCGTTGTCGTTACTGCTACTTCTACCTCTGTAAATCTCTTATTATTTCCAGCAATCACTCGACCCCATCGATCTTTATTTCAGACACCGATAATACGTCGAATTGTACGCGCGCACCTTCTATCCAAGAGAAAGCTCCGGGAAAAAAAACAACAACTAAAGAAACAACGCGCACAGTTGAACTCGTTCCAATTTTCGAAAAGAGCGTTTCTTCCATCCCCCTTTTCCCTTTTGTCGCGGTCTCGGGCGAGTGCTTTCCGCAATTACCGCTTCATTTACACTGCTGTATACGCTGCGTACCCTCATACCCATGAGCTACATATATACACACAACCGCAGCAGCAACAGCGGTATATACAGCGGCAGAACGCGATGAAAAAGGCCCGCGAACTACACAGTAGCCCATGTCGATCCATAAATCAAAGAACGTGGTGTGGGGGGGGGGGGGGTGTCATTGGCCGTTCCCTCTCTCTCTCTCTAGCTTCAACGCGTTCACAATTGGCGCACCCACGCGCGTACAAGCGAGAACGTAAGGGTGCGAAATTGAATGTTTCAAGGGCCATTAAACCTTAGCACTATATATATATACACACGCGTATAAACGTGCACGATAGAGCGAGAGAGAGAGAAGGTGCGAGGTATGTGTATATATGTGTAGATATATATATATATAGCACCGTACAAGATGTCGGGCGCAAAGACATCACACTCACCTGTGGCTCGCTCCTGCTGCCTGCGGGGGCCAGCTCCAGCCTCTCCGAGACCGCCTGTCGACAGAAAATGCAGCGTAAAATTATTACCGTCTATATATGTATATAGGTATAACTATATGTATGTGATATATATATGATAGACGAGGAAGAGAAGAGGGAAAGAAGGTGAGCGAGCGTGAGCGCGCGAGAAATTCACTTAGCCAAAATAATTGGTAATCCCATTTGCGAAGAGAACAGAGGGAGGGGGGGGGCTCTGACACGACGGCGTCGTTTAATGTGCGAGTCACACCTTTACTCGTGGAGCAGCTGCCTGAGAGAGAAAGCTTCGTATATATAGTATATACATATAGTAGAAGGTAGTGGAGGTGCAGCCCTACTGACGGGGAATTCTTTTAAAGCGCGAGCGAACACCCCTGACATTTCACTTACTGCACTCTTCATTTTTAAGGCCTCGTTCTTCACGCCCTCATCCTCTCAGGCGCGTGCGTTACTCCTCGTACCATAGAGGCGCGCACGCAGAGAGTGAGTAGTATAAGTATATAGTCAGAGAGCCGTCAATCGCGATTGCGCGCAGCACTGCCATAAGTATAATCGGGTGATCGCAGATTTTCTCTCTTTTCTCTCTCTTCGTTTTTTTACGCCCCCGTGGCGGACGAACTCAAGCTTTTTGGCTTTTATAGCTCACCAGGGAAAGATCATCATTGATTTTATCGGACCTTGTCGGGCGCGTAAAAGAAAACGCATGTACGGTTGACTTTGTTTCCATAAGTTTTATCTAAAGACGAAGAAGCAAAAGAAGAAGAAGAAGTCTCCCCCAGTTGATATACGATTGGGAGTTTCGCTATGAAGAGAGAGATATGTGAGTATAAAAAAGCTGCGGTATTAAGATCTCAAAGAAACGACATCAGGAAAGTTGAGGTTAGCTTTTTGTATATATATTTGTCAATGACGCGCGCATGAATATTCATTATTTTTATATATATATATATACGCGGCAGAGGGTCGGCGAGGGAAGATGAATAATTTTAATCTGCTGTATATATATAAGTGCCCTTTCGCGGTGATTCTTTATATACCTATAAGAGCTAAAGAAAGAGGATAAGGGAAGGAGTGGGAGGATCCGGGAATATTAAATCCCGTAGAAATTGCCTTTTCAAATCGTTTTATCTCCCCCCCCCCTCCACCAGCCACTGAATGAGGGTGCTTACATAATGAGCTATAAGGAGAATTTTACGATGTATATATGTGTTTTTTTTCCATTGGCATCTATGGCGCATTAAAAAACGCAAACACGGAATGCCTTAATTCTTCTTCTCTGTGAACTTAACTCACGGCTATATGGAGTTTGACGGGTTTTTTTTTAATGGTACTTCGGGCAGGTTATGGCAACTCACTCGGTCAATTATAAAAATGTTCTCGTGCATGAGAGCACCACGTGTAACGATCGCTATTACGCGCGAATATACGGTTCTACTAAGCTCATTTATACCGTCCTCTTCTTGGTTTGGCCATTCGGTTTGATTGTAGTCACAAAATTTAAAGGTAATGGGTCGGTAGTCGATTAATAAAAAATTTAGCATACTGTATATCTGTAGATATATATGCTATTGTGATTGATAGCGAATTGCTTTTTAAATTTATTTTCTTCTATATTGGTATAAAATAGTAATTTTATATAAAAAAGAAAAAAATCTTGTTGGATCTAACGATTTCAGTTCAGCTCCCATAACAAAAGGCTATAAATTTCGCGCACGTAAGGGCTCATTATTTTACAGCTCTTTCAAAAGCGTATTATGTATAAAGCAGCGGAGTGAATTTTATTCGCGATCTTGAGCACTTTATATCAAAGGGCGCCGGCGTCGACAGCACACAATATTGAGCGCACGTAACACGTGTAATATTTTTCCAAGAAGCAGAACGCGCACACCTATATTTATCATCGTGCTCAAGATTTATTCAAAGTGATCTGCTTTTTAATAGCACAGTCTCGCTTTATTGCACAATAAATTGTAAAAATATAAGGTCATAAACGAAGACGGGATTTCATTATGTTCGCACGGCAAAATTTATTCATAATCTTTAATACGTCATTTTTGTTTTCTTCCGCAGCACCGTTCCGGTATTTATCATTAACGCATCTTATACTATATAGTAGTATAGTATAAGCTCGAGCAACGACGTTGTATATATAGATGACAAACAATGAAGACATCAAGTAGACAGCGAATTCCGTTACAATTTAATTTTAATTCTCCTAGTATATATATATAGTTCTCAATCTCTCGCTCGTCGTATTAAATTTGCAAATAGAGTTTGCGCGCGCGCGTGGAACGTTTCGTAGCTGAATATTAAATTTTTATTTTTTTATTTTTTTTTTTCTATACCCCAGAAAATTTTAAAACTCTATTGACTCTACACGCGCTTGGGCTTACAAACACCTTTTGCAAATTTAATAACAGCGCTGATTGAGTTTGCAGTACACTTTTGAATCAACTATAAAACTTTATTAAAAAGGAACCTACATCGTTCGCGCGTGTGCATGGGGTACTGTATATGCATACAACTGCGCACTGAAATTTCCATGCAGACACTTTATCGAGTATCTACAGCACCGTGTGTGTGTATATATATAACTGCACGTCCATCGCAATATACAAATTGAATTCGAAAGCCTCGCACAAGATTTCCTTCTATACAAACGACGACGTCGACTTTTCCCCGTATAAGAGAAAAGAATGCATCATCAGTGGCCATAAACATCGAGGATAAGCGATCTCTCGTCTCTCCTTTCCCTTTTTCCCCCTTCGTTCACTTATATACTTATTACATTAACCCCGTAAACCAAATTTACCGCGCAGCAAATTTACATATACACATTTATAAGTCGCTCCATAAACTCGGAAATCCCCGCGCAATAAATATACAACGCCTCTGCGCACCCCTCCTGTGTGGAACGCGCGGCATGCGTGCGCACATATATATATATATATATACATACACCTTCGTACACGTGAAAGAGAAAAAAGGAAAGAAAAAAAATATATTAACGCAAGGCTAGGCTACTTCAGAAAGGGCGAAACAACGTACACATGAGCCCCTCGTTCCCGTAAGCTAGACACAGGGCAAACAAGCCTGGTATAGTCGTCGTCGTCGACGTTCATGGTGTGTGTGTGTGTGTGTGTAGTGGGATCATGCGTCAAGCAGTCCCTTATCTGCCACCCTCGATCAACGCACGCTATATAACCTCGCGCAGGAGTCACGCCAGCAGCTATCTACGTCGTCTCTTCGGACGGCGGCGCCCTCTGAGAGACCCCGAAAACTTTCCCTGCGCCTTCGTTGTCGCTTGTAGCAAGTGTCCCTATATCGTACCTAAACCCACCCGCCCACATCCCCTGTATAGACGACGAAAAAAGATACGTACGTACCTATATAGACGAGCGCGCTCGCGGCGCGCACGTTGCCTGAATATTCCATGAACACGCGTATTCCTATATATATATATATACACGTAAAAGGAGAGGGAGAGAAAGACAGGGAACGAGGGTGAGCGGGAGAGACGATGACAAGGGGAAGACGCGCGGTAAGGAAAAAAATCGTGTCATCGACACGTCGCAGGCGGACGAGCGAGCAAGTAGCATACCTACTATACACGCTCATCGCGCGAAATATCGATTTTGCCTGGTTGACGCTGTCTCTCTCTCTCTCTCTCCCCGCAGGCGCTAGCCCGCGCAGCCCCTCGGGAGTGTACAAGTGCGCAGCATAGGTGTGTATATATATATATGTGTGTGCGAGGGGCGACACGCCGCCACGTCGAGCATGTAAGTGTATGTGTGTGTATGTACACGAGGGCACGGATCGTTTCTTTTCTCTCTCTCTCTCTCTCTACATTGCGCGTCCACGTGTGTATGTGTGTGTATCTCTCACCGGGTGTTCTCTCTCTCTCTCTCTCGCTCTTTCGAATAAAGGAAGAGAAAGAACCGGAGAGCGCTAAATCGCCGGAAAAGCCGATTTTTCGCGCAGAAAGGCTTTTGCCGGCGCGTCGCCTTCTCTCCGAACTGCTGCTGCTGCTACTGCTACTAGTGCGGGCGATCGATTTCGGATGCTGATGAAGTTGCGCTATACGCGCGGAGAGGAATGGGAGCACCAGTCGTCGTGGTGTTTTTTTGCTCTTATATGTATGTGTAGATGCTTTTTCGAGTAGGTCAGGTACGCAGAGTGATTGTTATAGAGAGAACGTATAGCGATACGAATTTGCATTTGTTTGCCACCGACTTTACATGATTATGCGGGGATTTAACGCGTGAATAATCGGGTTTGTATACTTATGATCTCGCGAGATTATATGTATACTTGATTGCCGGGGAATGAAATAAGTAAACACACTTGTGACTCAATTACTCGAGTGCTCCGACAATATTTAACGTCTTTTCTTTATGGTATATATATGCGTATAGAGGGATTTTTCCGGTTTCAGTTTTGTAAATAAGAAAGAGATAAGAGTGAAATATATATATAGGTAAGTAGTTGGTTTTTATTCATTGTTTACGTGGCTGGAAAAAGGTGTTATCGAGTATACGGATTGTTGATTAACTTAAGGGTTTGCATTTGAAAAAAGGATGTGAACTTTATTTTTCTTTTGTTTGGAATTCTTTCGTCAACAATACGATACTCAAACTTTATATTTAATAAAGCGGGACTAAGTATATACCTGGATCTACATACTCTTATTCGAAGATCTTTTATTGGATACTTTACTTTTTAACTGTACGGTAACGTGATTATTATGTTCGATACAATTACTATCGTTTGTAAAATTACTGTCAAAACTTTTTTTTTACAGTGAACATTTGTAGCGCGGTAATTATTTCCAAGACGAACTAAAATAGAAACAAATAGGTGGAAAAATGAAATGAATATTCTAGTTGGGTAAACTCAATTATAAGCGCTATAAAAGCGGCATGAAACTTTTTTAAATCAGTTTAGCCTCCCTTTGAACCCGGCATTATAGCCATTGTGAGCTTCTTAAGGCGTTAGTATTACTATTAAAATGACGCCTTTTCAAGATATAAATTCATTATATTATATTGTTACGATAAATTTTACAATTTTCTCGTAACATTATTATTTCTTAGTTATTTTTAAACATTGCAATATTTTTGAAAAAAAAACAACCTTTTAACAGATTCTCTGCATAACAAAACGCATTTAATCACTCAGACGAAACAATGCCTTGGAATTTCTTTTACGTTGCTGTGTCTCTATGGAAAAGTTGATTAAACAACCGAATGGGAAATCGATACGCCTTCTCTCGATTTCTCAGTAAACATTCATCCGACAGAACTATTTTATTTTCCCTGAGTGCTGCGATATCGGATTTTTCGATCAAGTTAATTCCGCGCGTCGAGACGCTTACTCTCTCTCTCTCTCTCTCGCTCGCTCTTTCACCGAATAAGAGGATATTTTCGAGGATCAAAGTTCATTACGTGCGAATCCTAAATGTAGCAAAAATACGACGACACTTCACTTCCGTTTCACCTTTTAAATCTTTCATTCGCCGTTTTTGTACCTCCGTTCTTTCAAACTTTCATTAAGGGTGGGAGAATGAACATTTGCATTGATCGGAAAACGAATCTCGTTAGGGAATTGTAAATTTTCATCAATGAATTATAGCGGTTTGAACATTTAATGTTAACGCGAACTTTATTTTTAATTTAGTGCATGATTTATAAAAAAAAGAATCTTGATATAAAAATTTCTCTTCATTAATATTTTTTATTTAATATCGAATATTGAATCTTCTTATTTATTTATTATTCATTTGTTTATATTATTTGAACTTCTAATGCAACTGTTAAAAATTATCTACGTGTGAATAATCTAAAGTTATGTGAATGTGTTTAATTAGATAAAATGACTTTTACATCACATTACGAGATTTATCGTAGGTACATAATATATATATTCAGTAGTGGATGAGACTGCAAACAATTTCATTCCAATGGACTGATGAGTCACGAAAAAGTCATAAACCGCAATGTCAGTTGGGGGATTCCTTTGGTGCTTAAGTAGACAAGGATATATTCATTGAAGAAGGTATATATGAAATTCATAATTCTTTTTCATCCCATAAAATATTTTATTAAAATAGAGTGAAGGTTGTTTATATTATAATTATAAAATATTATAGAAAATTCATAGTCGTGTAGAAAAAAAAAGATTTATATTGTCAAGCTAATTTTATAATGCTATTAATGCATTATACTAGTTTCGCAAATTGATTTGATCGTTTGTATTTTAAATAACATAAATTTTCGTTGATATCTGTTAAAAAAAAGTAAAGTACTTTGATCATAATTCAATCCACATAGTAGATTATAAATATTTATTTGCAGTAAAATCTGTGCCATAATTTTCCCACTATATTTACTGAACAAAGCATTTAATGCATTTCGTTATTAAAGTCAATCGTAAATAATGCTGATTTTGAATATTTGAGTATTGCCGTTTGTTTTACAAGTGTATGCAGTTCCCTTTGATTTTATTAATAAATAATTAAAAATGATTATAAATGCTAAAGGTCGATATCACTTTCTATACGAAGTAATATTAATGTAATAATATTATAATAACAGAATTTTATCGAATATTCATCTCTTTTCTAAAGCACCTACGTTAATTAATAAATGTACGAATAAACCGACTATAATACGTACGTATAACAGATACCCGTGAACACAAAAACCTTTTTTCACTGTAAAAACTCCATCCCATTATTTCAGTTCACGCAAACAAAAGCTTATATACCTGGACCTCACTCCACTGGCCGACATCCCTACATTTTCATCAAATCGAATCAAATATTTAAAAAGGCCCATCATCGATCAGGCACTTTTCAATGCAAACACACTATATCTATATCCTCGGGTCTCTCCGTCGCCATTATTATCATCAATTTCATTGTCGTGTAATTTCCATTATCCAAGCTGCGGCGGGGCGAACGCTCCCTTTCACGCTTGACCTATCGAACTGATTTCCCCGAAATCAACCTTGCGAGAATATCCCTCGGCTTTTCTCTCTCTCTCTCTCTCCCTCCCTCCATTTGTGGCGGCCGATGCCCCTTTATTTCCCGATTAGGCACGCGCGCGGATGCGCACGCGCCTTCACATCACTATATCCTCCTTCCTTCTAATTACGTAAGTTGAGCGCGCCCCGCGTGATGCGTGCGCGCCTTCTTTATTAGAATAACTTTGCGATTACCGGGGCGGGGGGTCGTGAACACCGCGTGTATAGGTATATATATACGGGCTTGTCGTAAGAGTCATTCCACTCGTGTTTCGAGGAACCTCGAGGTCGCTGTTATGTATATAAGAGGATTTCTCGTGTGATTATGTCGTTCTTTTCTTTTAGCCTGACTTATATCGTACGACGGAGTGTCGTGGTTTGACTTTTACGGGGTGGGTATTCTTTTTTGGGGTTCTCACTACAGTGTAATTTAATTATAAAAGATGCGTATGAAGGTGAATGTAAACATGTTTAATTTGGCGTGGGATGCCTGTTCGGGGGTGTATATTTTTAAATTTTTATAGCTGACAAAAAAGAGATACTTTGCATAATGTTATATACAACATGCAGAATATTAACATTTCAATTTCATGGAATATGCATTTAATGATATAATCTGTTACATTTCATGCTTTATATTTTACTTGAATAAATAATCTCGTCGCATTAAATTGTACTGTGAACTTTAATTCATGTACTTTTGAATCGAGTATATAAAAGGGAGAACCAAAAAGTTTCATTTTACAATAATTTAACGATTATACCTACGCTTTAGTAAATCTGACATTCCAATTATGCACGTACGAACGATTAAATAGCAGCTACAAATGTTATCACAACTAAATCCCCTTATTATCGTGCTAATTTATACCGCTGTAATGTGTGAGTGTATATATATATATATACACACACATTATTTCAATTCTATAAACAATTTACGTACCACACGAAATAACACACATTCCTGCGCGTGCGCTCGATTTTCCACGAGCGATAAATATCCTATATACTTGCACGAATGCATGGGTGTGGACATCACATAATATACATATATAGCAGCAGGAGACTGGCTCTATAATATTGATGATTGAAGGGCTCGCTCGCAAAAGAAAAACCATTTATCCAGATTCGCACTCGAATTATTTAAACAACGCGAAATTATTTATCACCCGCCAAATATTCCGTCGCGCATCTCTTCTCTCGTTCTCTCCCTCTCTCTCGACCAGTGATAAATGGCCTGCACGACCAGCGAATATTCATATATACATCCCCCGGTGACTATTATACGCATGCGCGCACACCTTTTCTATATATATATATAACATTCCCTTGCTAAACGTGCGTATCCTTCGGCACGTATCCATATATACACACCTTATACAACATTCCTCGAAACCAAATCAAAAAAGCGTCTGAACCGGCGTCCTACACAACCGTACGCCTTTAAAAATGAAAAAGAGCATATCTACGGGGTCTCACAACGGCGAGTCCTGGCTCGATTGAAAAAACAGAGAGAAGGAGAGAGAGAGAGAGAGAGACCCGGCACTGCCGGCAGAGTAACGATTTTCCACTCCCCGTAGAGTTCTCCCTGTAAAACATTAACGAGCCTCGGCGGCGACGACGGGGCGGGCTCCGCGCTCATTTTTCTAAGTCCGCGTGCAGCACCGAACGGAAATTTCAGCGCGCACGGATATCGCCTACGCGCATATATATATATATATACACCTGTTCACTCTTTCTATATATATATAGCTATATCCTTTTGCCTCGCGGCATAGCTGGAGAACAAAAGAAAAGTGGAAGAAGGGTACTGCTACTGCTGCTCACGGCGGCAACAGAAAAAGGCCAGCAAGAAAAACTCGACAGTGGTGGCATAGCGGTGGTAGCATGGTAGTGGAGGTGCTGGTGGTAGCAGCAGCAGCAGCAGCGGCGGCGGCGGCAACGTTGCCTTCATCGTTCCAGCAGCACCACCCGCGTACATAATTAGAGGCTTTGGCGCGGAGGCGCGCAGTTCGCGCCTCGCAAAGCAGCCGGCGAATTCCGACGACAGACTGACGCACCGGACAGAGAAACCATCAGAGGGAGGGAAAGAGAGAGAGTATGGTTTTAATTAATTTATACCTGCCTAATTACTCAGATTTTCTTTTATAACTTTTGCATCGTGTCTTGTCGTATATTTGTGTCTCTCTCTCTCTCACTCGCTCGACTCGTAGCCGCCCTGTCTATCTCTCTATCTATCCTTCGCCTTTTTCCCTCTTTAATTAACAATGCCAGTCTTGTTCAGTCGTGCTATTGTGAACGCAGCAGTTTTTTTTATCGAGTTGAACGGTCGTTTCACTCGCGACTGCATCACTATAAGACAAAAGTGTACTGCTGCTACTACTACTATTACTATTGTATATATGTATATATAGGACGCGAATAGATATAGGAAAATAAGTTGAACGGTGAATCTGCATGGCACGGCTGAATACACCTCGCGCCTTTCTACTGATTTAAAATGCTCATCGTTCCCCGGGGAAATTTTTCTTTTAAAAGTCATTTACTTTTACGCGCTTTTAAACTGCGTAATTAGAGAATGTTGCGCTGAGGCTCGCCGGTAGGGTCCAATAAAAACAGACTTGCTTCTACAATGTTTGCATTTCTTCTACTTTTTTTTTTAATTGTTAATGTTACAAAGTTAGCGAGAATGTCGAGCGAAGGTTGTGTAAGAGAAAAAAAGTTGTATTTGTAAGAATGTTACAGAAAAATACGAGCTGGGAGACGCGTGTTTTCTCACGTAATAAAAATGAACTTTATTTGTGCTGCTTTTTTCTGTTTGAAAAGTATCTAGAATAAGCCGCGAAATGCCATTTGTGCTTCGCTGTTTTTATCCTCTCATTAGAGTCTATTTGCTAGAAATCCTTTCGTTAGCTAATTAAAAGCAAATGATCCTCTATTTTTGTTTATCTAGCATATACTTTGAGGTTTCATTCTGGATGTTCGTTATTGAAAAACTGTTTTTACCCTCTTTATTGTTATAATAATCTTTTCTACATTTTCGTTTTAAAAATGTCTTTCTAGCTTTTAAAGAACTACGTTCGTACTAAAGAATTCGTCAAAGAAACGTTTTTACTTCTTTTCTTCGTCTAATAGTATAGTAATATGTATTTATTAAACAATATAGATAATATCAAATGTTAAGAAAAAAAGTACTTCGAAAGCTCGACTAATTTCTAGGTTCACTCCAGAAAAATTAAAACTTGCAATTCCAAGATCGCGATAGCAAGAGTCACGTACCGCTTTATCTGCTTCTATTTAGAAAATATTCGCAAGAGGGAAGAACTTGATCAGAATCTGTAACGGGGAGGCTGGTGCGCGCCCCGTGTGCCCTCATTGTAAACTCTAATTTTCGAGGTATCTGTTCATTTGGGGCACACGTTTACGCTAATTAAATTTCCTCTGATCAGACTTTAAAACACGTGCTGTGCACGTTTAAACTAACCTCTACATTGGAACTATTAACTCTACTCCGAAACTTTTGCAGATCTCTTGTTCATTTAAAAAATTATTGTTAAATGTAACAAGCTAAGTATATGATAAAAAAGTTTTACCTGTATCTTTTTCCGTTAAATATGAACAGTAAAAAATTTTTATCTTCACTTTAAATGTAATTGACAATTTTTTTCATTAAATATAGAATAATATATTTTATGAATTTAATATTGAAGCCAAGGAAATAATTGATATTTCAAATTAATTTCATATTTCAATATGTGCACCAGGAAAACATGAATAAAATCAAAAGATGCTCGAAATCATTTTAAAGCATTATAGAGTGCGCTCCATTCAACTGGATAGGTACTTTACTGAACTTTGGAGATTCATATCATACGAAACCTTGAGTTTTTAACTGGATAAACTTTTGAATAACATTCCGAATATATAACATACGAAGAGATTTTATACAAATTCTTTCATGAATCATATTCAAAAGATAAAAAAAAACATTAAAAACTTAGATTCTTTGTAAAGCAGCGCGCATAGCGATGTGTTATTTTCAGCTAAAAATAAATGTCGTATATGAATTCGGCATTGAAATATATATATATTAGCGTTAAAAAATTTTTTGTGCCACCTGACACTGATTACACTTTAATTGGGAAATTTTAGCATACCATCGTATAACACAATTGATTGAAATTTCTCGCGTTAATTGCATTATCTTTTAATCCTCTTTAAATTCCTTTGTGTGAAATTTCACTGACGTGGATATCGCTAAACCACAGCCACTCACTAGCGCGTCGTTTTTCACTTAATTTGATGTAAATTTGCGCTCGGCTTAAGGTCGGGTTCAATGTACGCGCTGCAGCTCGCGCTCCTATACGTTTTTACAAAGATTTACTTTGAATTAAAGGAAGCCCCGTCGTCACACACAAAGCGCGCCACATCGTTCTATATCTATTAACGCCTCGGCGATTTGCGTCTGTCGTAAAAATGAGATTATATATACACATTGTTACATCAAAATGATATATCCACATTGATAAATAATTGAAATTTCTAACCGACAAGGAGTTACATGGGCGTTAATTAAACTAACTAGATTACATGTTATCGATCCACGTGTATATATATACGTAC
>JAWWEQ010049425.1:0-13517 GCA_035583055.1 Torymus tubicola
TTTGTATACACAATTGAGAAAAACACTGATTTTAACGTTCGCACTTTTACACAGTAACACACGTAGGGTAGTATTTATATACTAGACTGGAGCTCGATGTAAATACGTCTACTCTTATTGAGAGCCTGTTTTGAACTCCCATATGAATAGTACGTGAAAATCCGCGTGGATATCCTTGTGAAAAATCCACATGGTTGCCAACTCTATTGAGAATATTCACGTGGATTTTCATGTGGACATCTATTTGAATGACATGAATCCACGTGAAAATCCGCGTGGATGATCTACGTGGATATCTATGTAAAAAATCCTCGTGAATTTTCATGTTAATTGAAATATTCATAATAATATCAATTAATATTAATATTGATTGAAAATATCAAGGAGAATTTCCACATGGATTAATCACGTGGATATATGCGTGGATTGCCACATAGAATAGCACATGGAAATCCACGTGGATATTTTCAATAGAGTTGGCAACCATGTGGATTTTTCACAAGGATTTACGCGTACTATCCATATGGAATTCATTACATTATAAGAAGAATTCCAATTATATTCATGATTTTGATAAACTGAAAATTTATACATGTATGTGGAGGGATCGAAAAAACTCAAATACATTAGAATTGCCTGTACAAATTCCGCACTTAGCAGGTAATACATTTTGTATTTAAATATGTTATATTATTATGTTGTATTGAATTTATTATAATTATATACATATATCTTATGCTCTAGAAATCAACCATTTAGGAGATCTAGAGATATTCAAAAAGAAAGGAAGAGGAATTTTAGCAAAATTGAATGAATCGACCATTGAGGAATATTATAATGGTAAAAATCCAACACCTAATTAAAAAAAATAAAGCAATTGAAAGAGTATACAAATATTTGAATAGATAGTGATAATAAAAAATTATTTATTTTATTCTTTTCTTTTGTTTTCAGAAAAAGAATGATGATTTGAAAAAGAGAGCTAAATGTGCTGAAATGTTTTACACAATAATATTCTACAAGAAATAATGAATGTATTAATGGAAAGTAATTTGTATGAAAAACGTCTGGTAACAGACTGTCGTCCGGACTTGGAGGCGGTTTATTATTTCGCTCCGCCTTTCGCAGAGCCTCTGCGTCTCGCGCGAGTTTCATGTGAGTGTTTATATCAGACACTCTCTCTCGCGGCACCATGCGCTGTAGCGCGGGGAGCATATTCCTATAAATATGTTGGAGTTGCCTGTCATCTTCCCACGGCTCCTCGAATTTGCTCAGGATGGCAAGGAGGCAGATAATATAATCTCGTACAGGCTTCTCGTTGTCCTGGGTGCGCGCTTGCGCTTCGCTTAAAAGTCGTTGCTGGAATCGCCTGTCTACTCCGTAGCAACGACGTGCTGCGGCGCAAAAATCTTCCCAAGTCCGCAAATTTTTGCGGGCTTGGCGGCACCAATGTCGCGCTATGCCGGACGTAAGTTCAGACATAGCGTTTAGAAGATCTTCGTCTGCGATTCGCGCGAGTGAACGACACTCGTCAACTCGCTGGATGAATTCTTCTACATTGCTTTCTTTTTCGCCGGAGAACTGGAGTTTCCATTGGCGCACAGTTCTACCGACGTCTAGGTTCATGGATTGTTGTAGCGTGGTTCCCTCGCCCGAGTATCTACTTCTCGAGTTACTCGGGAGACTCCCCCTCCCCCAAGACTCGTGCTGATTACCTGCGAGAGTCTGAGGTGTTGGCAGGGGATCACGCTGGGATGTAAAGTCATTATTTGGCCTAAAAATGGGCGCTCTTGCGTTTAACGCTGGTGCTTGCTGCACCTGAGCGCGCGGCAGCGTGTCGCGTGGATCGCTTTCAGAATCTGCTTCGTGAATGTATTCCAGGTGGTAAGTGTCCTGGATATTCACGGTTTTTTATTTTTGCGAACTCGCAATAATGGTAACAATCCAACACATAATTAAAAAACTAAGGCAATTGAAAGAGTATACAAATATTTCAATAGATAGTGATAATAAAAAATTATTTATTTAATTCTTTTCATTTGTTTTCAGAAAAAGAGTGATGATTTGAAAAAGAGTGCTAAATGTGCTGAAATGTTTTACACAATAATATTTTACAAGAAATAATGAATGTATTAATGGAAAGTAATTTGTATGAAAAACAACCGAGTATTACTTCATCAATAGGATTACCTGAAGTAGAAGAAACTTCTTACGTGAATGTAATTGATTCTCTAAAGAAAGAAAATGAAATTCTTTATAACAAATATCAGTGGTTACTCCAGGCACAAAAAAAATTACAAAAAAAATTTTCTGAAGAAACATACAAATGAAAACTTCTAAATAAAAAGCTTAAGGTGATGTGAAACAGATGAAGAAAACTCTACTTTACCGACGTTCTGAATTATTAGTCAGTTTCGTTACGTAGAATTACCTTTCCCGAAAAAAGGTATATATTACCCTCGGCAATTATGTAAATAATCTCTTAATTGATTTTCCATCAATTCTATTCACTAGATTTTTCGAAATTTGGGTTGAAAAATTTCACAAGGCAACAAATAGCCCTTTTTTGAATATATTATAAAAAAATGACTCTTTTGTTTTTCAAACTGACCTAGATTCACTATAGTAAATCTCACACACACACACACACACACACACACACACGCACACACACACACACGCACACACGCACACACGCACACACGCACACGCGCACACGCGCACACGCGCACACGCGCACACGCGCACACGCGCACACGCGCACACGCGCACACGCGCACACGCACGCACTCGCGCACACGCGCACGCGCGCACACGCGCACGCGCGCACACGCGCACACGCGCACACGCGCGCACGCACGCACGCACACACGCACACGCACACACGCACACGCGCACACACGCACGCACGCACACACGCACACGCACACACGCACACACGCACACACGCACGCACGCACGCACGCACACACACTGCACCATTGCACATAGCTATAACATCCACGAAATAATTAATTACAATACCTTCATTATTTGAAAAGATATAACACATAAAAAAGTCATGACCGGATGTTGTGAAGCCAAGAGAAACGTTATGTGATTGGTTCATGTAGTGCACATGCGTCTAAATCAGGAAGTCGATACGTCTTTCAAGTTAGGACGCGCAACGCCCGTCGTTCAAGTCTACAGTATTTTACAGAATTACGATGATGTGTGATACCGACGTATTTTCAGAACGTGTATATATCAATTGCAAATAATAATGGAATTATTGAACAAAAGTTTTGATTATTGTATTTACATTCTACGGAGCGCCTAAAATATAACTTTTTCCAAAAAAATTCTAGACAATTTTTCAATGAAAAAAAAACCGCAGCATATGTATCCCCAGGAGCGCCGAAAGGCCGCGAGAACCCGTAGGCTAGCACGATCCTTTTTGCATATGATGCCAGCATTGGCAAAGGTCGTTATTTGCTGTAGCTACCGTCTTTTTTGGTCTCATTGATGAAGTATTAGGGTACTTGGGGCAAGCACGGCCTGGTTTTTTTATTCCTTATAGGCCTTTGTTTTTTATTCCTCATAGGCGTATCGACTTCAAGTCACTTCAGTTTCGGAGCGTTCACTGTTTAGAATCAAAGCTGTTGCTCCCGTGCCTGTGCAATGTTGCCAAGTCATACGTATAGGAGGCCGATTGTTGTAACCTGTGGTCTGGCGGTAGCAACGGAAAGGAGAAGGACCGGTCGCACACGCGCGAGTTACATAGCAAGTCCCGGTGGACGACAAGAAGGAGGTAACAGCCACACACAGGTACACTCGCTTAAATAAATAATCGAACAAAGAGGAGTTGATTAAAATACTGATTTATTATAACGTCTTTACAGAGTGAATGCCCAACAGAAACTGACGGCTGTCGACGTGAAGTACAGTAAGAAACCATACGTACACTCTAAACCCGAAAGTGTAAAATCTGACGTTAGAAAGTGTAAACTCTTAATTTAAACTTTACGAAAGTGTAAACTTCTCAATTTATGCTTTTGTAAAGAGTAAAATCCTTTATTTACACTATCGTATAGTGTAAAATTCCTTATTTACACTTTCTACCATCAGATTTTACACTTTGGGATTTAGAGTGTATAAAGTGTATATAAAAAATATATATTGGCATCTTCATTCTCTTCTGACTTCCATTTGTCTTATGCAGATACTATGTGGAGCGATATGGAGGCTGGCTCGCCGTTACGTCCGAGTAACTACGTTGTGACTCACATGACTCCTCCACGGCCAAGTTCAATGACGTCCTCGTCTTTAATATCTTCAGCTTCATAGACTTTTTGGTGAGTTGACGCCGCTGTTCCTTGATTTTTATTGTGTATATTAGTGTAGGTGATTTAAAAGTTTTTAAAGGCTAAAAATTCAACGGTGGTCTTTGATGATTATAGGTGAGATTAAACTGGATTGTTCCATTTCTCCAAAATTGTTGTCAAGTCGGTATCCCTATATTTGTAGATCAGCTCCTTGTCATCATTTGATCATTATCATGTTTAACCTTGATACGATCGGTTTGACTTTTTCCGTTATAATCTGTTGTGTAACACGGCAAATTTTATTCCCCAAAGCCGCGTCACTACGGGGGGACGTGGCGCTCGGTCACGCCACGCGGACAACACACGACACTTACTCGCGCAGAAAATTAAACTCACTACTACTCTTAATCACTATCCGTTTATTTTCCGCCTCTCCGGCACTCCACGCTTCTACAATTTTCACAAACATGTTTCGTTATATCCTCCAGCTCTCGCACACTCGCGGCACGAGGAGAGAGATTACACACGCGCACACTCGCCTCGAACCTGAAAATAATCGGCACATCGGGGAGCGAAAATGTCTCGCCGACATAAAGAAAACCCTCACCGCAATTGTTGTTCTACTAACACTTCTAACACAATTCTCCTGGCGGCTCTCGCTCTCTTCTTCCACTCACTCTTACTCTTTTTGCTCTCTCCGACTCTCAATTCACCAAAAACTCTCAAATCTCAACTCTCTTCTTCACACTTAGTTCCTATGCCCATGGCAATGGCGGAATGAGCGAGCATCTCACATGTGCTCGCTCACTACCTTCTTCTCCGGTTCTTCGTGCTGTCTCTGTCGCTTTTACTAGATCTTATGGCACATTAATTCATTAATTTCACGCGCGCTCCAATTGTCGCTATCGTTCTTCTTCTTCTTGCCCTTTTCGTCTATCCTGGGCGAGATGAAGGCTAATCGGCACGCTGATTCGCCGATTAGCATGTCAGTAGGGCTAGGTCGGCACTTTCGGTACTGCCGACCTGCCACCTGTTGCCCGCGCGTAATTTGAAGCATGATTAGGCATTAGCTTGGCACAGTGGAGGCGCACCTTAATTTGTGTGTCTCCACTAACACAGCACGCTGATTCACAGCTTCATCTTTAGTCATCTCGTTCCCTTAATCTATATACTTTCACTCGCTCTCCTACTACGTCGCATGTGTTCTCTCTCTCGGCTTTCGCTTATAGCTCGCAGGTCGTATCACGCTCTCCCGCTCACTCTCCCCTCTCCGGCACTCCTGCCTTCTCTCTCACTCCTATACTCATCTGCAGAGCGCAGGCTGCCTTCGCACACTGTACAATCTCCCCCTTCAACGTGCTTGCTTTCTCTCTCACTCTCATACGCGCAGAGTCACACATGCAGCACGCAGGCTGCCACGATGGCTCTTACTCACTCTCCACCTCCAGCGCTCTCGCCTTCTCTCTCGCATTTATACGCACGTGCAGCGCGCAGGCGGCCGCTGTGTCTCTCTCACTTTCGTGTACAGCACGCTCGCTGTCTCTCTTATACTTGCGCACGTGTGGCTCGCGGCTGTCTGTGTACGTGTATCGCGTTTTGGCGTGTATGAGTGTTAGTGTAGGTGTTTGTATAGTGTAAGGTTGTGTTTGTGTGTGTATGTGACAGCTATCTTTCTTCTTCCCGGAGGCTTTCGCCCGTGCCGTCTCGACATCCTGTAGTGGCCTTGGCACTGTGTTGGGGCTCTACATGTATGTGCCTGTGTGTGTGGCTCGTCGGCTGCTTCTCGTACCTCAACAAAAACAGAGAAACACAGCTGTTAGCTTCAATGCATTGATTTGCACGGAGCTGAGGTCGAGGAGGAGTCGACATAATAGCGGCTCTAATTACGATGCATTAACTACATCACATCCCCCCCCTCCCTAAACCGGAAACACTCCGTGTTACCGCCGGTTCACAATCGTATTTTACTATGCCGGCTACTATGTCACTCGCTCCTCCGACCCTAACTCCATTATCTGTGAGTATCTCATTCATGATTTATATTTCAGATGGCACTATAGGCTACTGTTTCACTCGAGACCTGCTACTGGACTGCACCTGAAAGAAAGAGTTTTATTAGTACTTCTATGACGGCACCTCCTTCTGTCTGCTTCTAGAAAACATATCCATTAATCGGGGTAGGTTTGAAGGCATTCGAACTGGGGTTTGACTCTTTGTATTAGGATTTTGGGGCATTTACTTACTATGTGATGGCACGCGACTCGTATTGGCACATCTTCTCCTATCTCATCTCGTCTCCTTTTTGGCACGAGTACTCACGCCATCCAGTCACGGCGATAAGGGTCGCCAGGCCCGTAGTGAGCGCTTATTGTCGCGCAGGCCCTTGTTCTGTATCTCCATGTGTGGTTGCGAGCGTCGGTGGGCCCTGGAACACCGATCTGAGGATCCGGGCTCGCAGCTCAGGGTCCAGGTCCCTCGTTTCCGCCAGTAGTTGCGTCGTATCCCTCAGTACTTCCTCATTGGCGGTCCCTGGCCTGGGCACTACAGCCGGTGGTACTGATAAGGGGGCCGTCGACACGGTCGGGGTGTCCCATCATGAGCAACGGGGCCTCGCAGTGCTTCTCGACGCTGACAGCCTCGGCTCCTCAGCGCTGACCGCCGACGTTATTGGTGGTCTCGCTGTCGTTGGCGCGGCCTCACGCCACGCTCTCTGGGGCATGTTCTCGGGGCGGCGCGTTTTGCGCGGATGGTATTCATCCTTACACCGGAGGCACGCACTGATTTGTACGCCCCGGCAGCCGTAGTTGATACAGAACTCGGCTTTCGTGCTCCTCGGTCAACTGTGTCTGTCATGTCCTGATCTCCAGCAGTTGAAATAGGATCGCTCGAGGGGGTCCTGTGTGGGATCATGTGACACCGGATTTAAGTTGCCCTAGATCAGCCCGGTTAGCTTGATGGTACCTCTTGACTGGGGCGCTCCTGATGGAGGCGCTGGCACAGTTTCCTTCGGAGGCGTCGGCACTTTGCGCCTAGGTGGCTCAGACGGCGTGGCACGGGGCTCTCGGCGCACAGGCACCCCTGGAGGAGACGGCGAGTGACACCGTAGATGAGCTGGCTCGTAGTCGTCTAGCTCCCGTTATCGACGCGGGTTGTAGGCCTTTCGCTTGGATCCCGTGTCATAGCGTAGTCGGATGTCGGCCCACATGGGCATTTCCCGGGACGCTGGCACCGCCTGGTCTCTCGGCGGTTGTCTCGGAGCTGGCACGGGTGCAGAGCACCCCGCCACGGGTCTCACGGTGGCCACGGGAAGCGGCACGGCCGGCGACGGCCTTGGCTCGACCTTGACGGGATCTTCTCCTGTCAAGTCTATAAGTACCGGATTCTCCATCAGGTCTTCTAACGACGGCGAAGGAGGTGGTGGCGGTTCTCTGGCAAGCTCGGGGCGTGGATGGAGGGCGGCGGGTGGCCGCCTAAACAACAAATCAAAGGGGGTAGGCCCTCCATCATTCACCGCCAGGCACAATGAGGATCTGCCCGGGCTTGGGGGACCGTACTCTCCTGAGGGGCGGCTGTAAGCTCCTGACTCTTAGCGGAGGGTGCCTACTGCTGGCTTGGAGCTTCCTGTATCCTCTCCGCTACTTCGCCTACCTCAGCCGAGGACGGACCCTCTTGCTCAGCAGATGTCCTCTGTCCGCCTTCTGCCTGGCCCAAATCCTCCTCCATCCACTGTTGGAGCTCCTCTGCGTAGCTACGCCTGTTCGGCGACGCCTTAACTTGCTGCAGGTGCTGCTCTATCCGGCGGCGCTCTTCTTTGGCCGGGCAGACCACGTCCGGCCCGACTTCAAACTCGCGCTCGGGTGTATGGCGCGATGAGCGCCGGGCCTGACGTCCTATCGGCACGCATGGCATCTCAGTAGAATGTAAACGGCCCGTCATTAGCAGAACAATAAAGAAAAGAAACAAAAAAATTATAGCGGTGGCGAACTATTGGCTCTGTCAGGCTCAAACCCTTAGTTGCCACTACCGCACATGCAGTACATAGAATAGACATCACCTGCTCTCATCGCTGGCTCCTGGCACATCGCAAAACTGATTACTCCTAGTCTGGGAGAATCACATAGACAATACAAGGATATGTTATAATATGAAGGTTCTAACTACTTCGGCTCATCACTAACACGCGGCGGTGGTAAAGAGTTCGGGGTGCCCCTAACCAGGGGGTTCACGTTCGCGCGGCGCGGGGGTAAATACCGTTTAAACTCGTTCACGTGGACCTTCGCGTTCCGCCTACTTCCGTCCATCCGCAACACATACACGCTCGGTGGTAATTTCTTGACAATTTCATACGGTCCTTTATTATGGGCCATTAACGCTAGGCACTCTCTCTCTGACGTTGTATAGTTTCTCTTTGCTGGCTTTAAGACACGGCTAATATACACAATCGGGTGCTCTCCGTCGGCATGCTCTTGTGCGAGCAATCACCGTACAACTGGCGTCACATTGTACGAGGAATGGCTTGATAAAATCCGGCCGCCCGAGCACTGGCGCAGTGGTGAGTACCTTCTTGAGATCCTCGAACGCCTCTTGTTGTTCGGCACCGCACGTCCACCGTTGGTCTTTCCTCTGCAATTTTACTAAAGGCACTTTCATCTCGGCACAATTCGGGATGAATCACTCATACCATCCGACAATACCGAGGAATCCTCGAAGTTGGCGCAAATTTGTAGGTTTCGGGTAGTTTAGGAGAGCTTTAACATGCTCGGGGTCCGGGCGAAGTCCCTCGTAGTCTAGCACAAACACCAGGTAGATCACCTTTGAGCAGCAAAACTCGCACTTCAGCTGGCTCGTCTGCTATACTATACATATTTCTGAACAATTTCGTTATCAAATAACTTTAGAATGAATTGTTAAAATGTAAACAACATGAATTCATTATGTTTATCATAATGCCAATTACTAATTGAAATGTCTGTTTCAATTAAAAAGCGTGTAGGCATCGCACGTTAAAAATTGCAACTTTATAACTTTATGGAATATTCAGGATTGTTAAAATAACCTCAAATTCTGCACACATGTAATACGTATAGCAAATTTTATGATGTCTTTGTAAAATGATTGTCGGAAGTAGTGACTCATTTATAATCTCGACCTGATTGGTTATATTTGAATAAAGCGCGAATATTTGAATTTTTTCGATTGAAAATATGCTAGATTTGAATTTTGAAACTCAAGTATTTTGATAGTAATTTTGCATAAGTTTACTAGCGAGCGTAAAAAACGGTTGGGGGATGAACTACCTTAACCCCGAATAAACAAAATATCGAAATTTTGTGACTTTGAAACCAACGAATGTAAGGAAAAATGCTTACCTCATTTTGATAATCTTTTTCATAACTATAGTGATTGGAAAAGTCTCTTGTTCTTTTAATCTCTTCTCTATGTAAATCAGAGAGACAATGGGATCACTGAAACATATTGTTTGGTTAAAAACATCTACCAGTCGGTTCTCTCTGCTGTTTTCTCGAGCATGTGAAATCAAATTAGCCCTGTAATATTTATGCCATGATCCCGTACAATCTTCAGCATAGTATATTTGGGGCATAGGAAATTTTTTGGCAATGTCGCACCCATGGACTAAAAGTTTGTGCATAGTTGGGCTCATGCGTGCCCACGGGTACAATTTGTAATGCAAATTGTAAGTCTTTTAGCAGAATTTTTTTAAAAGTTCAAAATCCAGACTTTCTTTGAGCCGAAAAAGAGCAACAATCGTAGCAATATATTCTACAAATTCATTACCCAGTTGTAAACTGCTGGGAAATTTGATAGGATCGTTAAAGCAAGTTCTTGCTATGTTACCCGTATTCGTCGTACCATGGCCCTGCAAGACTTTATCAGCCCACAGCAAAATCTGAGTAAAGGCGATTTTGAATTTCTTTTTTTCTGGCTTTTTGGGCTTCTGGAAATGGAAACACGTTTTAAAACAAATTTTTAAATTAGATAAAGTAGATAATTATAGAGAATAAGATTATGTGCAAATGAATGTATAAAATTATAAAAATATTTTGCATTTGCTAAAACTAACTGCTAAAAAACCTACGAGACAAATCTGCAATATCGATCAACTATGAAAAGTTGAGAAAAATTTGACATTCGCGTATATTTTAGGTGTGGAAGAATATTTGACTCTGAATTTATTCAAGAGGCTTTTTATCTCAAATTTAGACTGCAATAAATGTTTGATAATGTTATTCGATTATATTTTATTTTATCTAATTTTATTCGTCACTTACGTTTCAAAGTGCCACTTATTTCCCATACTTTATAAGGTAATTTATATGATATGTGCAATAAATGCTCGAAAGCTTTAATTAAAATATGCAAAAGCCCTAGTCCTTGTTGCATGTTTTCGTCAATAGGCGTAAATAACTTACAGGACTTATTAAACTGAAAGTTTGTATGCAGACATATTGGACACCTTATGGTTGCTCTGTTATTAACTATCGCATTTAAACATTTGCCATGGAGCAATGGGATGGAATCTTGAAATGCCACTCTCACAAATTTTCCATTAGATAGCTTGAATTGATAGGCGCGGAGGGCATTAATTTCCTTTTTCAACCTCTTAAATTCATTCTTGGTAGTTTCCACGTTTTCTTTTTCGGCAGCAACTCTTAAAGGTCTGCAGAATTTGATACTTTGCGGAGTTGGATTAACCCAAGAACGGTCAGAGTTGCGGCTATGAACTTTGATAATCGACATGTTAGTAACAAATAAAGATAAACTGGTTTCTTCTATTTTATTTTTATCATCCTTAAAACTTTGATCTGGGTTGTTGTGTCCTGAAGAACTGTCAAAGCCAGTAGTTGCTATGAGTTCCAAATCACCAAAATCATCGTCATTCCAATCAAGTACTACTGCTTCCATTAGATAGCTTGAGCTAAAATGTTTGAGAATGTCATGATTTGTTATGAGGAACATGCTGTGGGTGGGTTTGAAATAAGTCAGAGTCGAACACAAGTTTTAAATGTAAAAGTTTGTGCAATATATTACATAGCATAATAAAATAAACATCTTAAATTATTTAATTTACATTTGAAGGTTGAATATCATTAACAATTTTAATTTAAATATTAATTGAATGGTGTGTATGAAACTAGTTGAAATTCTTAAATGGTTGTTGTTGTTTATGATATAGTTGAGATAAAAACCAGTTCCCTCCGGAGGAGCAACTGATCTTTTGTTAATATGCAGTTGTTCGACTGAAGAGCTTGACCAATTTCAATGTCCAATGAGTTTCACCGGTGAGATGTGTTTTGAATTGAAATTAGTTTGGCCAATTGAATATCCACTGGTAATCGACGAGAAGATATATACACCTTGAAGCTGAGTCCACTCCTAATGATGGTTCACTGTGCTGCTGGCATGAGCAAGGTACAATTAATTATTACTTAATTAATTGTAGGTTAGATGAGAGGGCATGATTGGATAGTATTTATCTAACCATGTGTGTGTTTATCCACTAAGCCAGAGCATGAGGTTGAATTCGCGCACTTGAGTTATACATGTGTATATTTGAGGTTACCTGTGCACGTGTGCAGCTCCTGCGTAGCAAGAATAATTGCTCCGACGATGTGATATATCCTCTCAAAAGCAGTCCTGGATGATGTTGATCACGATGAGTTGAATTCCTTGTTGAATGGTGAGTCGAGCCAGTGAAAAAGTTGTTTTTGATGTGTGATTTTGATGAATTTCCTTATAGTAGCTGTAGCCTCGAGGACGTTCAAAATCTGAGAGAGCGCTTCCAGGAAGAACTTCCGTCTTCTTCCTTGCTGCTTGTCAGTCGCGCCGTAAGCCAAATTACTATCTTTCCCATAAGATAATGGGAGAGAGAGAGAGAGAGAGAGAAAACATGATTGAAAACTAATGACTGCCGTACTCATTAGCTAGTCGCAGCTGTTCCACTGCGACTCTGAGGAGTGCTGCCGCGCCGCGGCTGCGACGCGAGTAGACAGTCGAATTATGGTGTTTTCAACTTTTTTCAAATGGTTGACATCCATTGACGTATAATTAAGTCATGCGTAGAGGAAATAAAAATAATCGTTTGTTTTTGGCTCAAATTATCATATCAAAAAATATTATACTCGCATAAACTTTGTAAACAAAACTTTAAATTAGCACTTACCAATACCAAGACAATATTTTGCGAACAGGAATCAATATAAGACCAAGACTGCGGGTCACAAGAACAAAACATTCGTGACAAGATTTTGCAATATTCTTGGTCTTGATGACAGTAAGGCGAAATATGAAGTTGGTTGATGACTTAATATGAAATATGAAGTTATTCGTATTTGGATGTATAGATAAGCCTTATGTATATGTGTTTAAATTCAAAATATTATCAAATTTTATTCAAAATAGATTTTTATAAATTTTTTACTATTATATATAAAGTGTTTTCGAATAGTTATGCAAAACGAGAATCTTATATTTATATCGAACCAAAGAAAATTAAAATGACGTGAATATTGATAATATTTAGTATCGAAAGAATGTGGTCACGTTCGCAGATTTCCGTAAGCACGTTTAGAAAAGATAAACATTCAACAATAGTACAATTTATACCAACAGAAAACATTGTTCAACACAAAATGTAAAAGAGAGCGTTTTGACAATTATAGGTCATGTCTATTTAAATCGGGCAATTTAATGCAAACAAGAGTTTTATTATACAAACTGGAGAAAAATTAATAAATATGCACTACACGACGATGTATTTCCTACTAGAAAAAAATTTGATAAAAAAAAAAATTAAATAAGTCTTTCTACGAGATAATCAAAAAAGTGACTGATTCTACACAGCGCGCGTCTTCCACACACACATACACACACAAATGCACGCACGTACAGACATACGCACACGCTCACGCGCACACGCACACACACGCACGCACACGCACATACGCACGCACACTCACATACGCATGCACATGAGCACGCACGCACGCACGCACAAGAAGACTGAGATTTATAGATTTGTCACTGAATTTTATAAAATATTGCATATAATTTTACAGTTTTGAAACTTTTCTAATTTTGAAATCGATATCTCGCCCAGAAATTGAACGAGGAGGAAAAATCGTCGGCTGAGGGGAATAAGGCGCTATCTCGGCGAAGCGCTGAAAAAGGTGCTATCTCGCCGTAGCGTTGGAA
>JAWWEQ010049426.1:0-13515 GCA_035583055.1 Torymus tubicola
GTGTGTGTATATATATACGCACACGATCGTTTTCTCGCGGCTGCATGTGCGTGAACGCAACAACCGGTCAGGGCGCTCGCAACCAAGAGAGAGAGAGAGAGAGAGAGAGGAGCTGCTCGCGAGTTCTCACTCGCGATCCTGGGAATCGCGCCCGGAATGGACCCGGTGACCAAGTGGCCTCTTTCTCCGGACCGGAAGCAGCAGCAGCAGTAGCAGTAGTAGTAGTAGTAGCAACCTACGAGGTAGCAGCGGTGGTATAGAGCCGAGTTTAGATAAACGCTCGTATCCGCCCGTGGAGTGCAGTGCAGGAACGACGTGCGGTACGCTTTCGGTTTTCGCGAGGGAGCGCGGGAGGGTATATACATGTAACGGCTGATTGTGTTTCGGTTGGAGAGGTGATTCATATCGCTGTTGCTGTTGTTGTTCTTGTTGTTGAGGAAGAGGGAGAGAGAGAGGTAGAAATGGAAAATATTGACAGCTCGGCATGGTACTGAGAATGAAAAATGAACGTACAGGAGGATGAGGGAAATGGTTATTGCTTGGCAGGCGAATGCGAGACTGAGTTATGGGCTTTTTGTGTGCGTGGTTGTCGAATTTTACTTTTTGAATTCTTAAAAAACAGTCGATCGTATTTCTACCGAAGCAGCACTAAAAAATTGATTGTTTAGTCATTTGGTGAGATGAAGTACCTGTAGCTTTTCTAAAATTTGTTACTTTCAAATAAAAAATGTCCATTCTAAAATTTAAAAAGAAAAGCTTTAAAGGAGTTTTCTACTAGAAACGCATAAAAATGGATTTTCTCGATACTTTCTGAACCGAACGTTGTTATACTCGAAGTGCAATTAAAATTTCCATTGTATATAAATTGATCATAACCATTTTGTACTTTACATTGAACTTTTGGTATGGGAAGAAAAATGCTGTATCATGTAAAGAAATGATCGTTAATTCCATAATAAAAGATAGTAACAAAGTTTGATTGGCGAAAACGTGTGAAGATTAGCGAAGCTCATAACTTAGACAATGTATGTACGTATGTGCGAATAGATGCATATCAATGTAGTAAGGTATTGTTCAACAGCAGTGTACGCAGCACATACTTACATATTTGCGAGCAAATTTTGAACCAGTTTTTTCGTCTTTCACTATACGCACTCAAGGAAAGTAAAACGATCTAAAAATAGTATGTATGTTTTTTTTCTAGATTTTTGATACGTGTTTATATTCCGAAGTTTTGAGAGCATGTACACGTCAATACTGAGAAACTGTACGAGTTTTAAGCTAGCGCAAATTAATTAGCAGATCATAATTAGAGCATTTAATTTCAACCGAATGAAATTCAATACGTCATCATATTATCCGTAAAAGCACTTATTACAAACGCGATTTCACTGGTGATCTTAAAAATAAACTTACCCGTAAGGAAATCTCATTTTTACGAAGGCTAATTACATTTGCTTCCATAACAATCGTTTTAGAGAATTCTATAGCCCATAACGACATGCTAATATTGCTGCGAAGAGGAAGATTTCTCCTCCAACAAAGGGAAGCATTTCTCTTATTTGCATGGAGCACTTTCATATAAGTACAATATCAGATTATAAGCGTAAAGAAACTGATTTTTGCGTGTGACGGGCATATATAAGCAGCACACTGGGAACTTAATAAAACTGCAATATAAAGTTCAGTAACCCAACTTGAGGTTTGTTTTGCTTTGAGAAAAGTAAAGAATAATAATGTGTAATCTTCAGATATACAGTTATATTTAAACTTATCATTTGCGGACTATTAAAAATATTTTATTTCGGCTTTAAGATTTAGCTTCAAAGAAGCATTTAAAGAAAAACTAAACCACACGTATAGTATATCACTGCTATTCATCTCCCACATGCGTATTTTCAGTATAATTATTCGTTACTCACAAGCTCGTCGTTAAACATATTCAACACATATGTCCGTCGCCTTGCCAACAATTACAACATTTTTCTCTGCGGCTTGCGAATCTAACTGTTTTTGTAATCAGCCAACGCTCTAATGTCGGGCACATAAGCGTTTGGTCATTATGCAAAAAAAAAGAGGAACGAGGAAAGCCGAGACGAGGCTCATGTTCCGCCGGTGTAGGTTCGATTGTATCGTGAAATTATTGCGGTTAAGTCTGTGGAACAAGGAATAATTATTGTATTAGTCGCCGGTTTATCCGCCTTCTATACCTGGCCTGCAATCGTAGCTGTGGTTTTACGGAAGCTATAATATGATCGTTTATCGACGGCGTCGGTGGAATTAAATGGGATTTGATCGCAAGAACTAACATTATAAGCTCGAAATATCTATAGTTTGTTTCCATTCATCTCATTTGTTGTTATTATAGATTGTACTAACAAAAAACGAGATTAATTGGAAATCATATTATTAACCTGTTGTATCAATTTACTCAATTCTTACTTTTAACTTATTAAAACTCTGGATTTATAGCCAAAGACTGTGAGTTATATGATTGTTTAATCATTTAAATCGCGTTAGTTTACTTCGGATTAACAACGGTCCTTTTTGTTTTGACAAGTTTTTCTTTCTATAATCGCAGGCAGTTATTAGATTTTATATGGTTCCTACAAAATTCAAAAAATATCTTCTTTTTTTTTATTATAGTGCCGTTATAAAACTTATATAACAAAATTTACAGTTGTCAGAGCAATAAATCCAACACCGTAAACAACAATTAATATTTCATAAATTAACACTATTAAAAAATCTCGTAAATTTAAGTATGTTTATTAACAAATCACCATGTATACAACAGCGTCGACTCAATAAACCAGATTCCATCCTTATAATCTTCTCCAGTCGTGAAAACTCGAAAGCTCGTATAACTCCGCGCTGTGCGTGCGCAATAATCTTCCAGCACGTTCGCGCACTCTTGGATATATATGCACCGCACGACTCGCGCATTCATCCATCCTAATAATTCGCGCTCGCGCTAATGGTCTAACTATCCTTCCTTACTCGCACACGTACGCAACCTCCTTTACGAGCAACAACACATTCGAGTGTATATAGTGTTCCGCCGAAACGGTTGACTTGTCACTTTTGTTCTGTTGATGACGACGACAACGTGGAGCTTATACACGAGTCACGCGCGCGTGAACGTTCGATGATGGACAAAAAAAAACATGTCCTATAGCCGGCAAGTGCGGGACGGCAAGAGCGTTAATTATCTAATTATCCATGTGACCGACGAGGAGTTGCGAGTCTATTAACCGACATTCAACGCAGTGCCCGGTGTTTGGGGTCATTGGCGAGAGAGAAAGAGAGAAAGAGAGATGATATATTCAACTCGTGAAAATTGTTGTCGCGACGCGTGCTGATGGATGCAGCGTTTTCGATTACGATACAGTTCGAGTCTGTAAAAGTACATCGGATGGGAAAAATTCTTTTGAGATTAGAGATATCTTTTACGGCATGGTGTAGGTACCCAGAACTGGGTTTAGATGTTTTTAATGTGGTTTTTATAACGTTTATTTTGTGAGACGGGAACCAAGTTTTTTATATTTTTCTATGTAAATTTTGCCAACAAATATTCGTTAAGTATAATTAATTGTGCGGAAAACTTAGTAATTGAAAATTTTGTTTTGGCACATTTAAGATGCACATTTCATGTAATTTGGTATACCAACACACATATAAATACCAAAGATATATAAAAGATTATTTATCTTGTAGTTACTGAGACATTTTCCATAATATATCATATAAATAATGGTATCATCACCTTTGACTGTAAGTGCATCAATTTCTGGCTAATAACATAAATGCTTGAATTAAGTCTGTCTAGAATTTAATTCGGCCAACCCCGCTGACACGAAATAATAGGGTCTGCTTGAAAATAATTTTTGAAATGCAAATAACATGTAACGGTGTATTATTACGCACGAAATGAGCCACTCTCAAGTCTGGTACGACCACCCATGATCTCTGAACTTCGCAGCTATTGGAATAAATAAAGGTTACGAGGACAAATAAATTTACATTTACAAAAAATAAATACTTCGAGTTCCATTTACACATTATATGTATGAGGACTTTACAGAAAAAGTCTGTCAAAACTAGATTTGAAGAAAAAGAATCACGAAGCATATAAATCCTTAAATAGAACATAATATTCGCCTTCCAATATATCATTTCTAACACTGAATTATTCAAATTGATTATGAGCATGAGTACTTGCAAGATAACCCCTGCTGAGGTAATATCCAAGCACTTTTAAAAGTCCCCATATACTTGTAAGGAACGAATACAAGAGCTTCTATATATAGGATCGGATAAAAATTTCCATCGTTAAAAGAGCGTGTAATTTATTATCACATTAGCATCGGCAAGTAGGCATAAAAGTTTTCTAAAATCCCAGTGAGATCTAGGACCATTGCTGACCCGATCCATGAATCACGTGTATAAGAATTTGGATATCTGAAACTTTGAGGTGTTTGAATGAAGTTTCATCGGTGTCTTACGTTTTGGCCTACTCCATATTTTCGGCATTTCGAATATCTTGGTCTCACGTGTATAACTTTTGTGTTTTCAAAATTAAGTGTCATTTAGTTAATTGATCAGAAGAATAATTATGCAAAACATGATATCACTATAGATATCGCGTAGTAAGATTTCAAATTCTCCGGTAAAAGTGCTAATTCAAATAATTTAAAATCATTTGAACAATACTCGTTCAGAATTAACAAGTTCTACTTTTCAAAATACCCAATTCTGATTTCTATATATTCAAATTTCTTCATTTGTATTTTAGCAATTTTAAAAACCTGTAACTCATGTATTTCCATGAAAGTACATACTTAAAATGACAAAACTGTCTTCAAAACCATCCTGAATGGGCAACGTTTTTCAAGAAAAATACTTTCTGTTTATTATTCACTACATCATTGCAGAATTCATATCTCTCCTACAATATCATCAATAATTTATCTAAAGAAATATCCTCAAACATTGTCACATGAGCAGAACGATCATTCATCCAAAAATAGCTTCGAAGGGTTAAAATTAGAACGCAGCATAACCCGGTGACCGATCAAGTCTCTCTCCTCTCTCACTCCATCCTGCATTCGCTTAGCAGCGGAGCTCTTTTGCTGCGTCTGCGCGTCGCGGGCCGCTGATTGGAATTCGGCTTATAACGGTGAACCCGTGGCCGGGGGACCAAAACACCGGCTGCCGGTCGGCCTCGCCTTGGGCAAGGCGCGCGACGCGGTTGTATTTACATGGACTGATTAATTTTTTTTTCAATTTTCAATTTCGTCTGTGTCTGAGTTTAATACCACGATTAGGGAAATCGATGTCTCGGCGTATCGAGAAGAAGGTGTTGGGATTGTGAGCTGTGCGGGGAGCTGATTTGTTTTGGCTATAAAGATGTTAGAATTTTAGCTTATCAAAGTGCTGTTCTTTTTTTCGTTATTGGGAGATGGTTCTGCATAAATATTTTTTGCTTTAAAAGTATAAATAATTACGTGATCTAGTAAGGGTTAGACTCATTATATCATAATATTTATATCGTTGGACTTATGGCGAAAAACAATCAAGATATTGATTAATAATTTGATATGGTGGCTTATCTAACTCAGGTGTTATCTACTTACAGAGACGTAATTATATTATTCAATACTAATGACTTCATCACGATCTTACAATTGATGAAGAACCATTACGATTCCAATTAAATTACATTTTATAGTAAGAATATAGAATCATTAATTAGGGAAATCGATGTCGTGACTGCAGCAGTTAGTATTGGAAAAAGTGTTATGTATCTAAATGATCCGTTTAGAGGTAAATTTTTTCTTTACACGTTATTAGCCAATTGTTATAAGAGATTACTGAATTTTATAATGATTATAAAGTTCATAAATTAGGACAATTTTCTTATGTAAAAGTAGTAATTACCACTTTTCTCTTTTGTAGAGGAAAGGAGGCGTACATAATAACGAAACTATTTTTTAAACGTCATCGTAGTAAGACTAAAATTGAATAATAGAGTAATAATTTCAAGAATTAAACCATAAAAGCTTTAAAACCTCATGTACGTTATAAAATATTATTTTAAAAAATCAAATAAATATAACTGAAGCAGTAATGAAAAATTTCCGTCACAAATATACGTCGCTTCTTTACGCTGTGCCACATAAAATACGCGAATTTATCATATATGTGAAATGGGACTGCTTGCACGCGCGTGCAATGTTATTATCGTAAACAAAAACAAAAAGTGAAACCGTAATTGCATCCCTCTGCGGAATCCGCGCACGTCTAAAACTAAAATACTGGGCCACGATATATCTCGTGGAAAGTCGCCCTCGAATGCAGCGGCGCGCATACGCGTCATGGGAAAAAAGGAAGCGAAAAGAAGGGAAAAGAAAAACGGCGCGATCGGCTAGATATATAATGGTATCGTGTGGACTCCTGCAGTATATATATGTATGTGTGTTGTGACTTTCCTCGCGTCGGTGAATGTCGCCGTCGAGTCTGATAAATAGCGGCTATTCAACAGAGGAGATATTTGGAGAACCTCGCCCGAGATCGAATATACTTTCCAAAAGAAAAATATGAATGGCATTAATCTCGTCTATTTTTGGAATTCGAGGAAATTCATTCAATGCTCAGACATTTTTACATGCATTTTCTGGATTGTTATCGTTATAAAAAATTTCAAATATATCTATCGTATATGTAATTTTTGCCTACCACTTGTAACCTAATTCTGGTTGACAAAACAAAAAGACCAAAATAATGTCAAATGACATTTGTTTACCATCAGAACACTTTTAATCCATCTCTTTTTCATTATTTAAACGAGTATAATTTAAATAGAAGTACGGGGGATATCGAACGGGATAAACCTGCAGCCCTCTTCATTATTCAACCTCACCTTCTTTATTTTTCTGGCATTCTCACATCATTTTTTATCACTCACACATCAAAACAGCATGCCGCCATGAATGAAGAAATCTCGACGACACATGACGCACAACTCGCGTGTCTCATTATAGGCTGCACGCGCACACCAAAGCCGGAAAAAAAATCATGGATAAGCCGTTGCTGATGCCCGTTTCCTGTTTTATACCTATATATGCGCGCATGTAGCATCTACACTTATATATACATACATATGTATGCTATGTCTCGATGATACGCAGCGACAACGGCTCAGATAGAAAAAAAAATGAGCAAAGAAAATTTCTTCCGGGCGTGCCGTGCATACGGTCTCTCAATCTAGTCCACGGCGCATTAGCCACTCGCTCGCCTCGCGCTTATTAAACGGGCGGTGGCCGCCGCCGCCGTGGGCGCGACGTTCGCGCGTATGTAAGTAATGCAGCATCCACAGAGAGAGAGAGAGAGAGAGAGAGAGATCGGTATATGAATCCAGTGGTATGCGCGCAAAAGGGGAGCAGGTATGCGGTATGCGCATCGTCGAGTATGTTTATATCTATACGGATAGCTTTTCCCAAGACATGGCCCGGGAAAAGGATGCCTCCGCCCGTTCGGATCATAAATTGCGATGAGTGTCGAGGTCTTTTCCGCCGTGGCAGTATAGACGTAATTTACGATGTCAAAAGACATGGAGATGCTGTGGTATATCTCAGATGTTTTGCTATTATATAAGTAGGAGATGAGGCGTTCATTCGAGTAGTGGGGTCAAATTTGAAAATGTCTTATGGCTTGTCGAATGAACAAATGTTAATATTTAGCAGGTTTGGCATTTATTTAAATTTGCAAAAGCTATCAAGAAATTCATTTGCTAAGATCGTACTCATGTTGCTGAGAAGAAGTACAGGTGGAAGAACGCGGGGTTACCGTTACTCATACTCCAAATATTTAGACAGCATGCATTAGACAAGATTAAATGCGGCTTGAAGATCGCTTGGTAATCTGTTACACGCGATGGTTGTCTACAAAAAAAAGGTGGCAGTGGAGTGTTTAGACACTTACTCGAAGTAGTTTACATTCGCGTAGTGTAGTTGTGTTTTTGAGTAAACGAAAGTGGTCGGTATTTTCAAAGTCATTATTATCAAATGTACTAAAAAGGATGTTTGTTCTATACGTCTAGTCTACAACGAATGTGTATTTCTTACAGTAAATTCTCACTTTGTATGTTCCCTCATATGTGATGGATAGTAACGCGTTTCTCTATATGGGAATCGACAAAAATACGTGTAATTTGTTCGCTCAGCGAATTTCTTTTTCGTTCAAACTCCACTGCATCCTTTCGAATCCTCGCCATAATAAACAACCTCCACCCAAAACATTGGAACTTTCATCGAGACCTATACAAACTGCCAAAAGCTCAATCTGCGCGTTCAATGCATTTTCCTAATCCAATTAACAACATAGTTGTCTGAATGGAATATCGCAGCTAGGAGAAAGCCCCCCACAATCATCTTATCTCTACAAACATCAATCCACGCCCATTCACCACTACTCGCGTGCATCACTCGCTGTGTGTATATATCTCCGAAAACCGAAAGCGAGTCTGATCCAAATCTCACTCGCAGACATGTATATATACATATACAATTCCTTGCGAAAACCGCAACAACGACGAAAAATCTACCCACACGTGCGAGAGTATGCGGTGTATATAGGTGCGTGTATGTATGTGCACGCCGGCGTTGCTGCTCCAGATCCGTGACACGGTTCTCGCGGGAGCCTAAGCTGCTACTACTACTACCACTATACCACTACTGGTATGGCTCTATAGGCGCCGTGAGCTCGGCTGTGCGTATCGCGAATGAATCCGCCTGTCTGCGATATGCATATCCGTGTGACTCTCTCATTAAGCCTTTGCTCGCGAGCTTTTTTCCTTATAGCGGTGCAGTTGTAAGGAATGTCGGCAGGGACCTGGTATTCGTTTGGCTGGCTAAAGCGCGGAAAAAGCGAGCGTTTAGAGGTGGATGCACGATCATCATGGTTATGGGAAAATCGACGTGTCATTTTACGGATGGTTGTGTTATGTGGTATGCGGGGTGCGTTTTAATTCGGCGGTATGAGGAATATGGCGGTATGTAGGGTATACTTGAGAGATGGTAAGGAAATGGTTGAGAATTTTTTGTGGTGTGTGATGATGTCAATGCAATAGCGTTTATTTTCTTAAAAATAACGGGATTTGTAATTACTTGATCAATTTTGTTACGTATTAGGGTGAGAAAATCTAATTAAATAAGAAATAAAGTTTGTACATAAATAATCATAAACTTTAAGTAAACTTGTTTATGATATGTATCTATCAATATAACGTTATTCAAAGAATATAATAAGAAAGTTATCAATTCCACGTACAACATACATATTCAATACTTTCAATTTCGTTGATTTTGAATTCGACTTGTTTTCGAAATTGCAACTGGATATGTTTCCCATTGACAATATTTTGAAAGTAATAGTTATTTACGAGAAAAGAAAACTTAAAATTGGAAAAAGCACTTTTTTACGAAATTGGTAATTTCGCACCGGTAGTAAATAAAATGCGAATTCAATTTAGAAAATATTTGACATCATTAGGTTGACTTTCAGAATGTTTGCACAGAGCGTTAATTGTATACTTAGCTGAATTGCCGAAGTAACATCTCGAGAAGTAATTTCTCTGCAAGAAGACATAACGGTGAGAATGATGCTTCAACCATTCGAGCTAATCGCGGACATTGATTGTGCTGCTATTACAAGAAAAGTGCCGTCGTAAGTCATATCGTGATGGGAATGCTCTCAAATTGTCATGTGAAAACTCGAGAATTTCAGGAATTCGTTCTATTTTTTTCACTCATTTCTCTTATACTCCTGATCATCACATTGTTAATGTAATCAGCAAATGATAAATTATAAGGATTTTACTTTTTGCGCAAACTCCATATAGGTTAAACGATGACAAGCAACTTCGTATAAACGTTTTCCAACATTTATGCATATACGAAATGTGCCTCGACCAAAATAAGGTTAATCCCATATAAGCGAAAGAGTTTCTATTCAGCGGCTTTAAAAATTTGCATTTACCTACTCCCACCCTTGACTTGACAATTTTCATTTGTAATGAGTACTCGCCGCTAGCGCAATCCAGAACGCGCGTATACAAAAGTCCAGAATAAAAAACGAGTAGTGTATAATACATACGTATCATTATGAAATAAAATGCTAGGAATCCGGACGAAAATAATTCAAGCTATAATGAAATTAAAATAAAGCTTCGTTTAACCAGTAAAAATATCCGCGAAAATGCCCGCGGAGTATGTACGGCCTTATAAGTCACGTCGAGGAAATGTAAATTCGATTTTACTCCAGGGGAACAAGCGCTAACTATGGACGCTCTATACACCGGTGTAATCTTTCACTCGCATCATCGGTGCGGCTTGCTTGCCATCGTCGCTCGCTCGCGTGTGTGCGCGCGCAAGAAATCAAACTTTCATGCATTTTCCCTACTTTCCATGGAAAAATCTGATACGGTACTCGCGGCGGTTGATCTGCGTCAGCACCGATCGTTTATTAGGTACAAATTGGAGAACGCTCGGTAGTAATAATAACACGTATGGATGAGTTTTATACATATATATGCTACTGAATCCTTTTCAGAATTGCGTTGTATGCTGTTGATTAGGACATGAAATTATAGGATTATTGCAATAATGATAGTGATGTGAATTTATTTTGTAGATAAAGAACTAATATAGTATGCGTATAATAAACTTCAATTTCTATTGGTATAACTACTTCGCACGTATGTAAATAAACTTCTGAGTAGTTCTTTACACTTTTATATGTAATCGTATGATCCGCAAGTACTGTTTTTCATAAGTGTTTTGAAATTAAAATTATAATATAACTATCCTTATTACAAAGTTCTATGGAATATCATAATCAAACAGAATTATTGTAGTTAGACGCATAACAAGTGTGCTTTTACCTGCATCGTATTATGATTTATAGTCATACTCCCACATCAATCTTATTGTAAGAAAATCATACAATTACTTCGAGTTACGGGATACTCATTGAACTTTGAATAATATTTTTTTTCATTTTTATAACATTATATTATGTAAACTGTAATTTTAGTGACGTACGCAGTGACAGGAGTTTCACAACGTATAACATTATTTCATACTACATAAAGGATTATAACACTACATAATACATTTTCAACATTAACGTGACGAAGAAGAAAGCGTCAGAAAATGGTCTTTTCCACGCGAAAACTTACTTTCCATAAATGGAATTTTAGCGCGCACCATTTTCGGCAAATCATAAACGTCCCGCCACATATGTGCGTAAAATCTTGAACGACGGTTCTTCTGATCGTTTGCGCTGTAACGATTCTATTAATTTGAATAGACCGCGTCGTGGCTTCGTTTACGGCGCTCGTTAGCGTAGGACTTCATTGCTCGCCGCGAGTAACAAAGACGTATTTGTAAATTTTATGCGGTTGAATAAAAAGGGAAATTGACAATATAATGGATTTTGATGCTTCCACTTAAGGATAATTATCTGATAATGCACGTGCAAAATTAAAAGGATAGCGAACGTATACCAAAAATTAATTGCAGTGCCAAGTTTTTGCGCCCGTAAGACTATACGTCGGTGCAAAAGTATTTGGGCTGTGCAAAATTGTTTTCACCTAGATTTATATGCATGACTTATTTTAATGTAAGCGATAATAATCCGATTATTAATTGCAAATTCAAATTACGCGGATACGTTATAGTAATGATTCATTTTTGTAGGTCAAGATTACTCATGCAATTAAAAAAAAAAAATTATTTAGGAAAAGAGAAAGCCCCTATTTTATGCGATAATACGTAAAAATGCATTATAAATGTAGAACTGATAATAAGAATGAATCATAAATAGTAGTTAAAGGTGTTTTATATTGACATTTTGTCCTATTGAAGTATGAAAAATACTAAGGAGATGATGTAGAAGCAAAATAAGAAAAACGACAAGAAAAAAATGTAAACTTTTATTGACGATCCAATTACCTTCATAACATATTTTTTGCTTTTAATTACTTATTTTATACTTTCTTTTTATTTGAAGAAACGCATTCGTATTGCCTGTGAATTTGATTAATAACCACTTATTAGCATGCATCAAGTGTAATTTCAGTATTTATCAAGTAAATAATTCATCTCTTCGAAAAAATGTTACTTCATGATAGTTTTGAGAAATAATGTATTTATTTAGCATTTGTGAGATAAATGTATGTTTAAATTCAAAAAATTTAATTTAATTTTAATTGCCACTTCTACATAAGACAAGTCAAAGAAAATATTTAGAATAACAAATGCAACTGATGTAAATAGTATGATTAGATTAATATAATAATCAACGCGCATTAAAATTTATGAAGCTTCAAAGGCATAGAAAAAAGTCTCCGACAATATCAAATGAACCGTGAAAACGCATCAAAACAAAGGCTTTAACGCATCTTGCGGTACCGCCTCTCATTCCCGGACGAAAATTAGTACGCTCTTAAAACATGACTCGCCACGATCGTACGTACTGATAACCCTGTTACACGCGCGCGTGCGCATTAATCACACAATCGGACACCGTGAAGAGCGAAACTACACCCCGATGTGTGACTCGGCTTGCGCGCATGCGCTTTCAACCGATTCCCCCCGGACGCGATCGATCATCTCATGCGTGCGCACATGCGTGCAGAGAGAGAGAAAGAGAGAGGCTCTAGGAGAAAGTAGATTCTACTCCTGCGAATTTTCACCTCGTCGATTAATATTTCCTAAAAAAAAAGAATCGAAACGCGCACACGCGCGCAAGCCGTGACCCAGTCACCGAGGCAGATTTTTTCTCTTCTTCACGGGTATACGATTGTGAGAGGCGCTGTCGAGGAGTTGTATATATGTGGGACTGACGGACGGACGGTTGGTTGGCTTTTTTGGGTTTTATGGAATCTTTCGGCGATGCTGGGTTAATGGGGATTTCGGGCCAAGCCGATGAGCGTCGGGACGATAGGTGGATATAGTTGGCTGAATAATTAATTCACGCTTGGTTGTTACCGTTTCATTGCGGTAGCGGGATTTTTTTTCAGATGCGATAGTCGACGGAACATTTGGGAATGAATTTTCGGATGAATGCAAAAATATTTTGTGGAAGAGTACAGCTCGTATGGTATGGTTGTTTAGGATGTAGTTACAATCCCGTATGGGAATTAAGTTGTCCATGCTACTTTCAGAATGCAGATTATGTTTAAATTTTGAGATACAGCTTTAAGCATCGAAGGGTGAAGGAAGACGTTCGACTTGGGAAAGTTTCACACAGAAAGCTGTTCAAAATAAGTTTACTTTTAAGCGAGGGACCAGTAAACTTACATCTATATTTGAAAAGAATCATTTTTTGAAGATTATTTTAACTGTTACATATGCTAACTAGAAGATTTTTCAAAAGCAATTTATTTTGATTAATTTACCTTACACTTAAAAATCTTTGCATGATAAATGTTTTGTATCTGCGGCATATATA
>JAWWEQ010049427.1:0-13514 GCA_035583055.1 Torymus tubicola
CCTTAAATAATAACCTTAAATTGTTCCACTATATTTCATAAATTATATTTATATCTTTTTGATATCAATTTTTTTTTTAAATTGGTGGAATGTAAAAGTTTTTTTATCCATAGGTGAGTAATATACTAATTTGCAAGTAATGTAAGATATAAGACGCATCGGTTCAAAGTTAGAGAATGAAATTGCAATAGATATTAATATCTGTGTTTAAAAAAAAAAGAAAAAAATTTTTATTATTGAAATTTGTTAGCATTTTTTTTTACAATACCATCGTATAGAAACGTTCACGAAATAATGTTTTGATATTTTTCGATGTACTATATATTAAACATTACAATATTTACATAATTATTATAATGTCTTACTTTTTCAAACCTATTTTTCCGGATCGACAGAGCATTGTCAAACACAAAACCATAGGCACGGGCCACTCTCAATGCAACTGTCCTACAGGCTCGCTGAGTCCTTAGGGCATTAGCCCAGATGGAGATCCGTAAAGATATTTTCGAAATAGGAACGACTCCGTCGAGAAAAGCTGGACATGTCGGAACATTATCTCCCTTCGTTTGATCTTATATATGATAGTTTTATAAGGACGACCGTAGGGGTCTTGTTCTACCGCCTCTCGAAAGTCCTGCCTGTAATTATTTTTTTTTGACGTTTTAATGCAGTCTTGAGCTATTTTCTATTCAGTTTATAAACTGCGCTAAGTTGTTGGAATGATGGCCCACCAATAGCTATTTCCTTGTTGCACCAGTAAACTGGTGGCTGTCCGTGAGATTTTGACTTTCTCGACCTACTTGTCTGAAGTTGGTATACTAACTTGATAGTCACTGCTTGTGTATCGGTTGCTGACTTTCTAGCCAAACTCTTCCTCCGACAGCCATGGATCAACAAAAGTCAGATCAACTATAGAGAATTTCTCTCCTTAAGAGGAGGTCGACGTTGTCCCTTTGTTGACGACCTCCTGTTTCAGAATCGCGAATACCTTGAACCGGTGTATCCTTTGATGGGTTTATGTTTATCTATATGAATGTATTACTACAATCAGTACCTTTGAAGTCAAACGCGTCACAGTACGTATATATTATGTTAAATATCTAAACTCTAATTTTTTCAACTTATTATTTTATAATTTATATTCTTATTATTTTATAATTTGTAGAAAGAAAAGCCAAACTAGTTCAATTTGGAAACTATACCACAAAGACAAAAGATACAGAAATTATTTTATTTGTAATTATTGCCAGAAGCAGTACAAAGCATGTGGAAATACAATTAATATGTTAAAGCACTTGCAGACTCAGTATCCTTCATTTTTTGAAAACCCCAAAGGTGTGAAAAATCAGTTCAGAACGTAATTGGGCTAGAAAGAAGTGCCAAAGAAGCTGCTGCAAAACCTATTGTGAGTGAAATATTTGATGTTTTAGCTTTAATAATTTATAATTTTTGATAGCATTGCTATATTTCCAGTTGTTATCAAAACCTCTATAGGAATTAAGAGTGCGTTTGTACGCATAACTTCTTTTAATAGCAAGTAAAAAATATTACAGTAAATTTTACATTGTTTTCATTTTCGTAAGATATTTACGATTGCTCTTTATTTTGTAGATGGTGGCACTATGTCTGATGCAATTTCTAATACTATTTTTTACATGATTTGTATAAGATATGCTACCTGTATCCATAGGGGAGTTTGAAGGATTCAAAAAATTGCTCAAGATTTTAGCACCTTTATATGAGACTTCGGTAAAAAAAGACAATGACCAGAAAAGCGGAAGCTAAATACAACATTATGAAAAAATTCTTCACTGAAGAACTAGAGGCTGTGCCTTATTATTGCTTGAAAGCGGGTAACTGAGCCGACTGTTCGATTCAAAGTTATATAGGCACAACTATACACTATGTAAATGATTCTTTAAAAATGATAGACAGATTACTTGGTTGTTTTCCATTGTATTAAAATCATACATCTGCATATTTAATGAAATCAATCAATGAAATATTTGATGCTTTTAAAATTACGCAAGAGAAAATCACAGCAATTATTACAGACGGTGCATCAAATATTAAAAAAGCATGTATCGACTTGTAATTGATAAAGTGAAGGCTATTGGAACCCAAATTAAAAGAAGTATCCCAGCATCTGACACGTTCAAAGAACTACAGCTAAAAGATGGAAAAAATGAGGGAACTGTTCTGAAATTCAAACTTGATGCTGTTACGCGATGAACTACAAAAATAGAAATGATTGATAGATACATCCTTCTATATTTATCAAGCAATAAATAAATGTGAAAAACCACTTGATTTATTAACAAGACAAGAAATGAACGTGCTGAAGGATATATTCCCTATAATAGAGCCCATCAAATCAGTTATTACGGAAATCAGTGACGACTCTTATCCTACAACTAGCGTAATAATTCCTATCATTATAGGAACAAAATTTAAAGAAAAGCTTATAACTGCCATGGAAAATCGATTTAAGAACTTTAAACTATGTTCTCTTCTTGCAGTATCAACAATATTAGATCCAAGGTATAAGAAGATTAACTTAAAAAATGCATGTGCTTTATCGTCTGCTAAAGAGATCAGTGAAAGTATTCTAGTATCTAGAACGCCAGCTGTAAATGAAAGAAGAAATCCTAAAAATATCTAGGATATTCATGACTCTATGTTGGAACAATCCACAGACCATTTCAAACCTGTGATCAAAAACAATGTAGAACTTGATAAGTATTTAAAATTACCCATGGTTCTTAGAACAGAAAATATATTTAATTATTGGAAAAACGGTACAACAAGTTTTCCAGTTCTAAGTAATTTTGCTCTAGGTTAAGTATCGATTCTTGCTACAAGTGTCTCATCGGAACGCCTTATTTCCAAAGCTGGCAATACAACGCGAGACAGGCGAAATCGTCTTACGGGTAAACGTTTAAATATGTTGTTATTTTTGGGTTCTTATACAGAGGAAGAGTGGTTTGTGATTCATTAGTTTTTAAGTTGTTTTTCTTTATGTACTATATATGGCAACGTTGTAATTATTATTTATACTGTCATTCATTTAAAAATATCAGTAACATGCATGTTACGAAAGTTCCTTCCTGGTGTGTTAGAATAAACCCCTCATTTAATAAACCAATATTTTTCCTTTATTCACCTGTCATTATATAAATATGAACAAGAACGAGTGTTTTGATTTTTACTTTATATTATTTTTACTTTTCTTCTAGGGAATATAAAAAATTGAATTGAAAAAATACACATAATACATATTTTTTTACAGGTTCATTGAGTGACAAAAGAAAATAGTTAGGATAAAATATAGGGCGAATATTCATTTATTCATGATTTCAAAAATAGCTGTATTTGGATATTGTCAAATATAGCACAAAACAAAAATTTCTCATGAGTTGTGTTGTGAGTACATACCGAAATAAAAAGAAAAAGTCAGCAATAAAACTATTAGCTATAAAATAGATTAAATAATAATAATTTCAAGGATATTGTAAAATCATTATTTTGTAAATAAAAAATATAAATGTATCAAATTTCTTATTAATTTATTCATTTACAATTAGCTGCGTATTCTTAAAAAGTATAATAAATTCTGTAATTCTTAAAAAATAAATATTCAATAATTATAAACATAAACTGGTCGATTCTTCGATTTTTCCTTTTGAGTCGGGATTCTCAAGGATCGATGAAATTACAGAATTGATTTTTTGGAATCGATTCTTTTTGAAGGAATCGCCTTCAACTTGTATCTCCTTATCCGGGCTGCCTCTACCCATCTGTGGAGACTTTCGCTTAGCAAGATGGCCGATTTGTCTGAGACGCCTCTCACCCAGTTAATATTTGCCTTCTTTTCTTGAACTAGCGTATACGCGTATGTGTATGTGTGTGGGGTTGGTAGATGTGTGTGTGTGTACGTGCGTGTGTGCACGTATGTGTATATGCACGCGTGTACGTGTGTGTATCTATTTATATGTATATCTATAAATGAATGATATGAATGGTCTAGCTGCAAAACTATTGAGTTTGAAACATTAGAAAAAAAAACAAATAACGAAATTTACTTTCCACTACATACAGACTCGTCAAACGACCTGTCGAGTAGGCGCCTCTTGACAGTTCCAGAGTATCACTGATGAGTCCACCCTGCGGTAATTTGAACGAAACGCTCTAATTTTAAAGAGAATTCAGTATTTGGCTTTTTTCTATATTCTTATAGGTAGTATCTGAAACATTCATATCAATTCTATATCGATATTAGATTTTTGAAAAAGTATTTTTGATTTTTAAGCACGATCGCTACTCGGGAGAGCCTTATAATTTCATCATAGCGAAGATTGTCTTGCTTCAAAAACTAACAATTTAATGTATAAAAAGTGTTTTCCACTCAAAATGAGTGCGTTTTAAGCGTTTTCTGTAATGTATGTATGTCTGAATGTCCATATGTACTCATGCTTCTCGATTATCTCAGCGAATTTCTGACCGATTTTATCGGGCTTCTGGAAAAATACTCGTCTAATTATACCTCACTGGTGGTTCTAAAATAAGAAAGGTCGATGAAAAAAATTTTAAATGCAAGCACAAAGAAATATCTCAAAAAATCGATTTTCAAACCTAATGTCTAGAAAAATTAATTTTAAACTAATATCTACAGGCTATCTGCTAAAACTAATTAAAAGACACCTTTTTCTGTTGGAAATTTCTTGCTACAACCAATATTTATCAACTCAAATGCAGAAAAACGGCTATAATTCGACAGGATTTGATTTTACACATAAATGTTGAATACAAAAGTTGTAGATAATAATAAAACAAAAATTTTCATGTACAATCAATTCCTAACGAGTTACTGTACAAAAAGGTTTTAGTTTACAGAAAAGTGTTCGAAACAAAAATTGTAGATAATAATAAATAAATTATTTTTATTAGTATTTGAAGTTTTGCACTTTTGCTCTTCGAAGTTTTTATATAGAGTGTAAGATGGTGCGACGAGCGAAGCGAGGAGCCGGGGGGCGTATCGAGCGCAGCGAGACACGCAGGGGGACACAGTCCCCCTAGTTTTGTATATTTTCTTTTTTAAATACTTAAATTATTGTTAATAATTTATTTATTATTAATTAAAGGGTTTTTATTATTCATGATTTAATTTCTCAAAAAATATTTGGATGATTAATTAAAAATGCTAACCAGTTAGTAGTTGAGAAAAGATAGCGTTTGCGTTGGTACTGAAATCTGGCAGAAAGTTGAGACCCAAAGAAATTAAGGTTAAAAATTGTTTGAAAAATTTTCTAATAATATTTTTTCAGAAAATATTATTACATTTTTCGACGTAAAATTTTAATCACTCATTACACTCATTTATGACAATAGTTATATAAGATTTCAAGAGATTATCTTAATTTGTTTGTCGGAAAACTGTTTTATAAGTAATTAGCGTTTCGTCGTCGTGCGATATCAAAAGTAAAATCAACCAATCATCTTGAAAGGATAAACCTGTGATATTTAAAAATAAGTTTATTCTAAAAAATCGGACTGTTAAGATCTGGCTGCCACGACCAAAGAGGAGCAAAAAACTTTTTTTCAAGATTTTCAAATACCGGTTTTTAAGGTAAAATTTGATCTTAATACTTACACTTGATAAAAATTTTAACTTACTTAATATCTGATATTATAACGTATATTTTTTACAATAATTTCTTAATGGATAATAAAATAATAATTTGTGTATAATAGTGTTATTTATATAAACTTAATAAAAACAATATTTTAAAATAATAGTTTCCACGCAGCTTTCTGGGCCTATCACCTTGCTTATCTTCCATACCTTTATTTTTATCTATACCTTTATATATTTTAACCTTGTTTTGTTTACTAAGTACTAACCCTACTCACTGTCATTCCGCATTCACTCACAATTATAATATTCTTGCGGGATGGAGAAACCCTAATAGGCAAATCTGGAGGGGTAAATTTTGTCAGGAAAACTCGCCCTGAGATGGTCAGTACGCTCTTTGAATGATTTCAGTTTGAGTGTTTAGGTCACATTCCATAGGCTTAGACACCGTAACTGTAATATTCCACATTTCCTGCTCCTATTTTTTTTAGTGTTCTTACTTTGATCGTAAAGGATATCATTATACGATGTTGTTCTTAAATTTTTTTTTAAGTATAGATTTCCTGCTCGATTTGTGAGAAAATAATCAAGACCTAACCAATGCTACTTAACTACGGCGATCGGCGGAGGGAGCGACTGTACAATTCGCTAAACTGTTAATTGAAATACAAGTCCTATATCCTTTTTGCAAGATATTGTCAATTCATCATCATTTGCTATCATTTCTTTAATTTTGGATTATATCACTTAAATTACGTAAGAATCATGTTTTTAAAATATTCTGCCAATATGTTTGTTATTATTATGCATGAGATTTACTCCTTCATACCTACTTATTTTTCAGGTACAAACATCAAAACTACGATAAAAATTTTGTTCTGTTTACAAGCTTGAAATTGATTTAAAGTTTATCTGTCAGGTAACCGTAATACAAAGGAGCGTATTAACATTAATTATCTTATGCGATTATCCTACTTTTAGGACATATTTTACGCGATAAGATTTAGGAGTAAATTATCTATTTTTAAAGATAAACTCCTTAGTCATCAAAGAATTAGAAAATATATTTTCTAGATTAAGTTTCAAAAACAATTCTTGGTTTCGACTGACACGTAGTGTGCCAAAAATAATTGATTAAGAATTGAGCTATTATTTTATTACCAACAACCATGGTTTACCTGTATAAAAGTGAAAATATTTTCAGCAGATTCGCGGAAACGGTCACAAAATAAAAAACTTTCAAGAAGTTTATTCATTCCTTTATATAAAAAAAAATAAAATTGTTGTTTGTTTATTAAATTATTGAAAAACCATGTGTTTTTGCTTCTATTAATTTAAAATACATTATTTTTTTGCGAAATGTAATTTACGCTATTACAAAACTTTTTTGAAAGGGGTTACTCTTACAACCTTCTAATTTTTCTTTTTAAACTGATGAGCAAAAACTAAATTTGAATTATCACTAATATGTACAAATAATATTTTTAAATTATTCAATTACTCAATTTTTAATAAAATAAGCCGAAAAAAATTGTTTAATCCCTGTTTCTAAAAATGTAGAAGCTTCTAAGTTAAGACATTGCCGTAACCTGTAGGTTCAGACAGTTGATGGATTTTAACCGTATTGGTCTCAAACTGTTGATATTAATAGTACTTAAAATTAAAATTTTTCGTAATTTTTTTACCATTAAAAAATTATTATAAATTTGACACGTACAACTCTTCAGAACTAAACCGTATAAAATATCATCAGTTTAAGAGCAGTACTTACGGTTGAAATCCATTGATTTTCTGAACTTGCAGATTAGGGCAATGACCAAATTTTGAAACATGCGTATTTTTGATCATAGTGGATCTGAAATTTTGTTTAGCTTATTTTTCTACTAATCTAATATAGTTTCATAATATTGCGTATACATATTAGTAGTAAATATATTTTTGGTATGCCATTTAAGAAAGAAAAATTTAAAGGTACTAGATTCCCTTCAAGGAAGAAACATCTAAATATTCCTAATTAGATTTTGCGTTGAAAAACAAAAAAATTGTAGTTCTTATTTTACTAAAAGTTATATAGATAAGTACCATGTTTTTAAGTATATATCGCGTACTATTGCTATTTTGGAATCAGGATTATATTATAGGATCAGTTACTATCACAATTTCTGTGAAACTTTACACGAAAAAATCTTGAAATTAAAAATTATAATTTTAAATATTCAGTTTACAAGCTTAAAACAATCAGTTTTTAAAGCAATTAAAATAAGACGAATTAAGTTAATTTAGATAAAATTTATTCTAAGTATAAAGAAATTTTAGTAGAACGAATGAAATTTTATGTTATTTTCTTATTTTTAAACTACAGATATCAAGAAAAAGTAATAGTTTAAATCTATTTATCAATGAAAAAAAAATGGAAAAAATGGAAAAAATCTAAGCTCTATTTGGAAAAGTTCAATTTAATGTCTTCCTCAAACAACAATCTTATTAATGTTTTGAAAAAACTGACTTGCCAAGTTTTAAAAAGCGTGCAGTTTTACATTAATTTTTGGCAAATGACTGCGTTAAAGACTTGTTATGGATAAACCGGCACAAAAGCAAAAAAGATTCTCGAAGATTTTTCGGTGTCAGTCAACACAGTATTTTTCTTTAACTTAAGCTTCAAGAAATGGTTAACAAAGCTTTGTTAATTTTTTCTCATATCGTATCCACAAAATAATTTTATTTCTTCAGATTTCAAAAGGTTATTTTTTGTCGTTTATGATCGACAAGAATTATCTTCGTGTTTACACAATTTTTTAAAATCTCTGAATTTTTTATCTTTTATTTGGGACGAATAAACTTCACATACTGCAACTCATTTTTCAAGTTCCCATAATAATGTATAATTTATTAATGAAACAACGAATTAACGTAACAAAATTATATATGAATGTAATGAAAAAAAAATTGCGAAAAGTCAGAGTTAAATCAATTTCATGTAATATTTCAAAAGTGATTGTTAAAAAATACCTACAGTCTCGCGCAATACAAGTCACAAATCATTAGTGAATGTTTATTTTTTTAATTTCTTCTCAACTATTCTGAAAGTATTCCTAAAGGTGTTAGTAATACTTAATCCTATTTCTTGGTAGCGCACTTGTCGTACGAGCAGTTACGAACCAGTCAGATGAGTTCCTCATACATTTTTCATTCAACCGCGCAATCAATCGCGTAGCCGCTCAAACACCTACACAAGATCGCTCGAAATACCTGAACGGCTTTTTTTCCGCATTGAAGCGTTCATTTTTGGCCGCAGACTGTATATAGTCCCTCTCTCCCGCCTCTATACGCCGGCCACTATATTTACCCACTCTCTCTCTCGAGCGCGCGCAGAGTCAGTACCACGTGCGTTACTCCTCTGTCTGATTTTCTTGCGCCACCACGTGCTCCTCTCTCTTTCTATCTCGCTCTCTCTTGCCGCTCGCCCGACTCCCCCTCGCAGTACGTGTGTACTCGCGTATCAAAAGATACGACACACACCGCTCGCCTCTCTCTCAGTCACTCGCTCTGACGAGCTGCGGCGTGGCTAAACTTAAACGACGCGCCTCAGTTGTGGCTGTAGTACCGAAGGCGCGCGCCGACGAGCCGGTCGTCGTATCTGTCTTCCTGCATTTGCAGCAGAATCCGTCCACACGGCCCCACTATATATCAGTGTGCGCGCGAGCGAGCCAGCGAACCGCAGTGGCCCTGACTTTGGCCCGTGTGCAGCTGATCGATTCGTGACCGAGCGACCCGGCGACGAGACGCGCGCGCACCCTGCTGCTACCCTTGACGTTCTTCGCTCCCTCTCTGTCTCTGCGCAGCCGTAGACCGCCACGCCGACGACGACCATGTCTTCCAGCAAAGTGTCGAGTGAGTTTGTTTTCTGCGTGATCTTCTTGATGTTTCTTTTTTTCACGGACCGAAACAGTGGATTTTTCCAAGTTCAGTCGCAGGGGGTACAGTGCTTGCAGTGCCCTGTTAAATTGTAGGTTGTTTTGGTAGTTTTATGTTAGCTTTGTTGAGTGGATTGCGCAACAATGTATTTTAGAGGTTGCAAGAAATCAATGATAAGACTTCGCTTTCTTATGAGAGAACAGATTATTTTTTCAAATTGCCACGTTAAATTCGGTTCGCGTGATATTAAGAATCTATATTCTTGAAGAGAAAAAATTTTTTTTATTAAGCTATTTTTATTTTATTTTTTTATCTTGCTTTCATTTGTTATTTTTAAATCACGGCGATTTTAACAACGGCACAATTTAGCTCTATTTTTGAAGATTATGTTTTTGAAAGATTTATTGTGATGTGTGCCTATGAAATCAAACCATGCTTTTTGAGAAAACTGCTTTCGAAAGGAAAATTTTGAATTTTATAAGCAGTATTTTTGTTTGTGCAATATTTTATTAACTTTTTCTCTAGTATTTATTGCAAGTTGAAATCAAAATTGTTAGTATATAAAAATGAGACTTTTTAAAATAAATATTTTGATGTAACTAAATTATGGTAATCAGTGATATCATTTGCAATAGACTGTACAAAGCCTTTATATTATATTGAAAAAATTGGTGATTTATTAACAATAAAAACAAGCTTTTTACAATAGCTGATGCTCTACTTTTATTGTGAAACTTTTGTGGTTTCTTGGAACAATCAATATATCAATATTGTAAAGTATACAGCAATACTTTTACTCTATAATAGTTTTAAAGTGTTAAAAAATTCACCTATATTATCTGCTTTCTCAAAATAGTTTTTTTATATCTCTATTAAAATTATCATTTTAATACCAGGACTTTATTAAATAATCATGACAGGTGAATGTTGTTTCTATGACGAGGATTCTTTTAAATAAAGCATATACTTATTGTCGGGATTTTTCATTTTTATATCAAGTTACCATACTGTAATATTATCAGGAAGTTAAAATACAGTTTAAAATAAATAAAAATGTATAACTGAAAGTTTTTTATGGATTTTTCAAATGAACATTATTTAGGTCAATGTTATTATTTACGATTATACACTCTGAATCGAAAATACCCTCGGTAAAAATATGCAAATAGTTTATAAGTCGAATACTTATATTTAAATGCCGATAGAACATAAAAGCAGACGCTTAAAGCACTGCACAGCAAAGCTTTATCGATTCAGTTTGCATCACTCGTTTTGCAAGACTGAATTTTTTTTATAGTTCTTTATATCGCACAGTAATTTTATACAGTTAAGTCACATTGAGATAAAACATAATTGGCTTAAAATGTTGCATAAGCAGCTAGGTCTTAGATAATCACAAAATATTAATAAAAGTTCAATTTACTCCGATAAATTTAGAAAGGTATCGATTTTGGCATGCGTGTATTGTTTATTGAGTCATTGATTCCTCTATATTGTCGGTTGAAAAAATATTGTTTTATTTTCACTAAGACATCCGCCGGGAATAAATTCACGTCTAAATCAAAAACTTGACTGTTACGTAATCGAAATGTTCTAGACGTGAACTTGCACATATATATTTCTTAATGTGTGCGCAGAATGGAGGGCAGAAAATGAGACCTTGCAATACCGTCTTTCAATCTCTCTTACAAAGAAACTGCAAGAGACACTTGCGCTTTAAAAAGCACTCCGACATAATGACATTTTTTTTAAATGGAGATTTAACTTTATTAGATGCTGAATCAACTTTATTTTTTCCCGTAGGTGTCTGTACAACGCTAATTGAACAGAAAATATACCTGTTTCAAATTATCACAGTATCGCCTTTTTCTTATTATTATTATTATTTTTTTTCAAAGGAAAAAGGAGAGTCGTCTTTATTATTCTAAAGAGAGAATTTTATTAGTGTCGTTACTTTGATCTTAAAGGAAATTAAAGATAATACTAAAGAAGCTGTATGACTATTGTACTTTAAAGTAATAATTTTTTCGTGTGTGTACTGCACTACAATAAAATAAAATATGAAATAAAACTTTTTTAAATTCAATGGATTCGAAATTAAAGATATTTAAATTACCACCGGTATATTTATTTTCGAATAATAATTTAAAACTATTTCATATATATTGATGTATTTCATTAGACATTTTAGTACTTTATCGTAATTATGTTTTCTTAAATATCATTACCTTAGATCAAGGAAAAATACATTAACTCATTATACGATGTTGTTCTCAAATTTTTGATAAAAAATCGTGTCGTAAAATAATTTATATTATTTGAAGTATAATAATTATTATTTTACGAATCTTTTGATATAATCTTATATTGCAAATATATAATACTTGAGATAATTTAGACGTACTAATAATGAATTCATTATGAGGTCTGGGCAGCTGAAGTGAAGATACATAAGCAGTTATCATATGTAAACATCAAATAAGATAAAAAATGTACGTCATTAAGTACCAGAAATATCAAAAGAAACTGCGGAACCTAGACATTTGTATTATGAATTAGGAGTTGAGTACGGAATAAAAAAGTTATAATAAAAGAATAAAACTTTTAAATTTTGTAAAAGTTTACAAGTTTAGCATAAATATTAAATATTTATTTTGTGATTGAAAATTAATGTAAGAGAACCGTTGCAGATGTTCTATAGATATATTAATCTTTTTTATAAATATTACAATACTGCTTAATCACATAAAATTACATTTTATGTACAAAATAGCTACATTTTAATAAATATTACTTTGTTAAGTAATACGAACTATCTGTACAACAAAGCTATGAATAAAACAAGCTGTATGAAATTTCCACTTCAGGTCAATAACTTTATTTGGTTTTATTGAGGCTCCCTTCTTATTAAGGTAGGGAACACGGGCATTAATAGGAAAACTAGATACAACTGGATTTTTTTCTATCAGGGAAGTAATCAAATAAGTTTTAAATATGATATTACTTTTTCTGGTCTACTGTGTTAAATGTTACTGATTATATAATTAGGATATTATTATTGTATTAATAATGTGTTTTCTTAAAATGTATTTTTTCTTTACAAGTACTTCACTTTTAAATTAAGTTTGAATTTGAATATTAAATAATAAACTTGAAATTCTCACAGTTATTATCAACTAGATTATACTTGCGGTGGATACGAAAAATCGCTCTAGAATCATTACGTAAAAAATTTATTAGAAAAATCTAACGAGTGAATTATACTTTTATTATATCTTACAGTTAAATCATAGTTAATGAGCCACGGTCTCAAGTACATACTGCGTTACAGTGACTGATCTCAAGGTTGAATCAAACTTTGTGTTGTTCTCGATTGGTGAATACGCGAAGCCTCCATGACAGTTGGAGAAATTACGTGGCAAGGTTGAACATTCACAGGTGAGACAGAAGTTCACAGAATATCAATGAACTTGCTACGTTTAATTTAGATTGTTTAACATTGACGTTGGCTACCACGTGGGCCTAAATGTAATAATTCAAATTGATTAATACTATAACATTATCAAGAATTAAAAATTAGAAAAAAGAAAGGATAAAGTAGAAATAATAACATAATAAAAAAGTGGGTCATTCTAAATATAAACAAATACATCGTGAACAGAAAAATTGCATTTGCTGTAAACTCATCGGTTTACGTGTTAATGACGACTCGTATCGAAAAAAATAAACGTAAGAAATCGTAAGAGACGTGCAAAACCGTACAAAACTGTAGAAAACCGTTCCAATTCGGACATATTTCGTAAGGTTTCGTACGGTTTCTTACATTAATAAAAGGTACGAAAACGTAAGAAAATGCAAGAAAACGAACGAAAACGTACATTTCCGTAAGTTCCCTGGTGGAAATCCAAAACATTTTTTACCCAATAACTGACTATTTATTTTAGACTTGGCCATAAAATAGGAACTT
>JAWWEQ010049428.1:0-13513 GCA_035583055.1 Torymus tubicola
CCGTGTGTACTAAATCGAGAGTCGCGTGCGTCTCGGTTTTTGATATCTGAGGAAAAGGTTTCCTAGTAAGTTTCCCTTTTATACAACTCTCGCATACTATGTCCCTTCCGCAGTCTAATACCTGGATTCCGGTGGCCAGTTGTTTTTCTACTAGTTCTTTAATTGCCTCTTTATAGCGGTGTCCGAGGCGCCTGTGCAACACGTGGTGACAATCTTTAGTGCAACCCTTCTTTATTGCGGCTTTAGCTACGAAGGATTTTTCGGCTTTCAGCACGTCTAAATATATACGGATATGATAGTCAGTGTTCTGTGACAGACTAATTTTTTTTGTGTACCTATGTTATTAGCTTATTTTGATTTTAATAAATAAGATATTTGCGTTAGACAATACACTTATAATGAAATTCTCACTCATTATGTCTTTAAATATCATAGTGATAGTGGTCATAAAGTTTATAGATGGTCAATACGGAAGTCTCATTATAATTGTATTAGGAGTATGTATTCTGTAAGTCCAAGTCAGGTAGAGTTATTTCGATTACGACTACTTTTATTAAATTGTACGGGCGCAAAAAGGTTTGATGAATTCAAAATGTAAATGGTGTTCAGTATATGACGGTTTCTGAAGCTTGCTTAGCATTAGGTGTTATAGATAACACAGCCACAGAAAAAAAAATATTTTCTGACCTGAAGAGGAGACCATCATATCCTATAGTATTTTGATCCGCTGAATCCGAATCCGGCTTCTGTTTGACCCCATCACGTCAGGATCAAGATCATTTCAAGGTCAAATTGACAAGAAACCGTCCAAGCGGAAAAAATGCTGTATCTATAGATTTATGGGGTCGGTGAATTCGAATTCGATATTTGTTTGACTCTATTAATTCAGGGGCGGGGTCATTTTACAGTAAAATTAAGTAATCGCTGACGAAATTGATAAGTTGAGAAAAGTAACATTCATAAACGTAAGGCAGTTTAATTTACTATGTATGATGAGGATTTCTCGTTCCATAAATCTATTGCACATGATTAAACGTCTGTATTCAATAGAGACTGTGACTGTCGGCATTAGCATAACCCGATGTACACCACGAGGACGTTGCGTGAGCGGATTTTATACATCATGTAGCCCTGATATTTTTATGGTAGAATAACTGTTTTAAAATTATATAACAAATATTCCACGTTTTCCTTTTTGCTGCTATAACGTGTTCTCTTTTTTTCAAAAGATCTGTGCAAAGGATTTTTTTTACCCTTTTTACCGTTCGTTTGTGTATCTCTCTTAAGCATCCAACAAAAATCTGCCATCATATTTTCATCCCACTTTCCCTGGTATCGAGTTTCCATGACTTTAATGTCTTGGTGAAAACGCTCACCCTGCTCTTCACTGAAGTGTTCAAGATTCTCTGGAAATTTATCAAGATGTGAATGTAGAAAATGCAATTTTAAATTCATGAAGCATCCCAATTTTTGAAAACTCTTCAACATTTTTCAGATTTTTGTTCGATGCTTAAGAGGGATATACAAAGGAAATGTAAAAAGCGTAAAAAAAAATCCTTTGCACAGATCTTTTGAAGAAAAGAGAACACGTTATCTCATCAAAAAGGAAAACTGTAATATTTGTAATATAATTTTAAGACAGTTATTTTACCATAAAAATATCAGCCCTTCTCAGGGCTACATGACATACAAAGTCCGCTCACGCAACCTCCTTTGATCTCGAAATGACCTTGACCCTGACTTTATGGGGTCAAAGAAAAAAACATCGGATTCGATTTCAACGATTCCGAAAACATATAGTTACACCATTTTTTCCGCTCGGAGGGTTTTTTGTGAATTTGACCTTGAATTGACTTGACCCTGACGTGGTAAGGTCAAACAAACATCGGATTCGGATTCAGCGGGTCAAAATACTATAGGATATGAAGGTCTCCTCTTCAGGTCATAAATTTTTTTTTTTGTATGGCTGTGTAATGATGAGGAATGAAGTAGAGCTATGCAGGAAGCTGTAAGTAGGATGATGCCAGGTAGTTGACGTTTATTATTTATTGGTATTTTGATTCATTGTCAACCTGTACATCCAGAGGAACTTTGGGAAAATTTTAAAGATGCATTATCAGAAGACTTTCTCAGATTATATGGAAATCATACTAAAGCTTATAATTTAGCTTATTCCAATATTTGTGAAACGTTGATAGCTGAAAACCATGATATTGCGAATTTTCCATCAATGCCTCAATTCGTAGTGAATAACCACATTGAGAATAGTAATGAATTATATGGTAACTTAGCAGATATTGGGAACCGACAATATAATATGTTAAACTGTGATCAAAGAGAAATTGTTGATACGATTTTAAAAGTATCAAATGTTATTAATTATGATGGCTCTAGGTGTTTTTATACCGATGGTCTTCGTGGTTCTGGGAAAATGTTTCATATACAACATTGTATAATTTATTCAAATGCTAAAGTAAAAATGTTTGTTGTACGGCTTTTCCTGGAGTTGCTGCAACGTTATTACCTAAAGGAATGATGGTTCATAAAGTACTAGGTTTTCCTGTGCCTTTATTATCCGATTCTTCATCTAATATTGCTGTGCAATCAAGGAAAACACAATTTTTGAGGTACACAGAGGTATTTATTTGGGTTTATGTGAGGAATGAAACACTTACAGTCGATAAACTGCAGTTTATCACACACACATACACGCATGCACGCACACAATAATCTAATATAAAATGTTACAAAGAATAAAACTAACTGGACGCGGCTTGAGAAGGTCGCGAAAGTGCTGCGTTGACTCAAGCGCCACAAGTGCACGCCTCTAGTGGCTGATGGGCACGGAGGGTACAATGAGAGATGCGGCTGGTCCTCCTGGTTCTGTAACAGAAGAAAGGGAGTGGAAGAGGAAGGTTCATCCGGTGAAGCTTCTTCTTCTTGGTTGTCCCTGGGGTAGCATTGGGGTTGGGCTGGAGGACAGCTGGAATGTTGTGCCATGTACGTTGGTTTTAACACCTTCGTCGAAAGCGTCTTAGGCGTCCCCTCGACATCTACGACGAAGCGTCTGGCGTTCAGGCGTCGTATGACGCGGTGTGGGCCCGAGTATGGAGGCATAAGAAGCGGCTTTACTACCTCCACCGTACGAAAGAGGTGCGTGCCAGGCGGGAGGTCCATGTCGATAAAATCTCTCTCTTTGATGTGATGGGCTGTGGTCGGTCTGTACCACCAACTCTTGCCCTTCCAGCAGGTGCTCAAGATGTTTCAGGACAGCGAAAACAGCCAAAAGCTCCCTGTCATGGGCTGTTTTTCTTCTCGGCGTCCGACAGTTTCCTTGCAAACAAGCCCAGCAGCTCCCAGATTTCTTCGTTACGTTTGTCAAGGCCTGCACCGATGTGGGACGACGATGCATCCGCAGACAAAATCACAGACGCCTCGGGGTTGAGAAAACGCATGTTCGCAGCTTCCGCGGAGCTCTTCTTATATGTATCAAAGGCGTTGATTCTTACTGGTGTGCAATCGATAAGACGTCTGTCCGTCCTCTTCGCTCCAGCCATCAATTTGTGAGCGGTACCTCGATCGCTGCCAAGTGTAGAATTGCCGCGTGGTAGAAGTTTACCAGGCCAAGGAATCGGCGAAGTCCTTCTTTGGAGAGGGGGGGGGGAAACCCCCGCTGTTGACTGAGAAGCCCAGGAATTGAACTTCCTCTTGCGAAAACTTACACTTGTCCGGGTTAAGTGTAAGATTTGCCTTAAACAACACGGTATGGACTGCGCGCAGGTAGTGGAGGTGCCCGTCCGTGTTACTTGAATCGACTAGAAGGTCATCGATGTAGACAATCCTAGTGGCATCCCCAGGAATTCAAAGAGCGCAAAGGGCGTCGTCACCGCCGTCTTTGGGATGTCTTCAGGGGCGACAGGGACCTGGTAATATGCCTGGTTGAAGAGCAATGACGTCAACCCTGTGGATTAATGGTTGGTAGACTGAAGCTCCTGCGAAGAGTGATGTTACTGTATCCGTGAGACCTCGGTGCCTGAAATCGATGACAAGTCCATAATGGGCTAAAACGTCTGCACCTAGGATTACAGATTTGACGTTCGCAACAACAAAGATCCAGGAAAATGCGCGACGAAGGCGAAGGTTCAGCATCAGCTCTGTTTATCCGAAGGCGCCTTCTGCGAAGCGAATGAGCGTGGTAGAAGGGAGACAATCGATCCTGAGTCCACCAGAAACTTGATTCCTACCTTACTGTTGTAAATATAGAGGCGGCATTCGTTCAATTTTTGATGCTACGGCGGGTTTGGATTGTAAGGGCTGCAATCTGCCACCTGCACAGAGGGCAGCCCTACTGGTTGCAAATTGCACCATTCCCTTAAAAATCATTTCTCAGCGTGGGAAAAAATTACGCATACAGTGAAATACTTCAACAATAATATCCCTTTTAAAAAATTAAGAATTTTTTATTTTTACAACTTTTACAGGGTTTTATAGACGTCACCTTTTCCTACACCGCGTAAAGTGCTCTAAAAAACATCGATTTAGTTTTCCGAGAATCGGAGACACACCTCTGGAAAGGGCTTAAAAAAAGCTATTATTTAAAAAAAGATTATTAAATTCCGATAATTACACTAGAAGTTATCGTTGAAACGTGTTTTCAACAATTACGGGCGTTGTAATTATTGAGCTTACGGCTTGCGCGTGTAGCGTCTTGATACTATACAATAAGTTTACTGAAAATTTGCACAACAAATAATCCATAGATTGTTTGCAATCATCGTCGGAAGTGAAAAAAATAATGCGCGCGCATCAGCAGGGAAAAGCGACGACGCACTCTCGCGCCATAGCGGAGGAGGGGGGCAATTCTCTGGCTCTCTCGCGCAGCGCTTTCTTTCTCTCTTGCTCTCACGGGCATGGCTTCGCACTATGCTACTCAAATTTTCAATTGTTTTTTCTCGGTAACTATTTACCACACACACGTATTCTTTTTTTTTTAATCAAAATGCCGCGATGATGTGTAACGGGGTAAACCTAAAGGGAGCACCGGAACAATAGCATTCCAAGCTAAGTCCGTCGCTCACGTATTCCGCCCGTCTTCAACGGGGATATACGTCAGCCAGCCGGAACGGCACAGCACGCTCCGGCGCAACTGTAGAGAGACCCGCTCTGCCTTACAATGCAGAGTGGGTTTGAGCCGCGCGCCCCAGTTCGTTCGCGGCGCGCGCACTGTTTTCTTCGATGCCACGCTGCAAGCACCGCGGCGCGTGCGTTCAACTTACCGTTACCGATGCTGCTCGTGCTCCGCACGAGCTCCCGTACAACGCCGCTCAGACTACTTACCTGGGCGGCTTGGTATTTCCCGTCAGCTCTCGTAGGTGATGCCAGCTAGCTACAATACGCGTAGGGTAGAGGACGGTATTCGGGGAAAAGAATAGGGAAAGATACGGATCGAAATAACCACTGATCGCGAAAAAGTAAAATGTAAGATGAAGTTTATTCATTAAACGGGGAGGAACTAATTATGAACGATCGCGCAGGCCGAGTCTTTACTCGTGGAGACAATAAGTAGCCAGCAGCTCGCCGCTGACTGGCTACTACGCGAACACACGCTTTTTCAGCCAGGCTAAAGATACGCAATAATAGCCTTGACGCACTAGTCGTCGGCGACGGTGAAGCCGTCAATGGTTCACTCGAACGGCGAGTGAACAGCGCACGCACGCAAATACATACGAAAACACAAGAGTAAGTGCCGACTTACTTTACTGGGTGGCCAGCCGTACACGCAATCGGTGAAACGGTGTGAATAGCGCGTCCGCCTGACTCTTTCAAAGCTGCCGCTGGATGTTCACTCTCGTTCGCCGCCCCTCACTTGCGCTGATATTTTACCGACGGGTTGCTCGTGGTCGATGACTGGTGAAGGCGCCGCACAATCGATTCGTCGTTGTAGGTATGCGCGAACACGCGGAGCGAAATTTCGGAACGTGCACACTGTGTCGAGTCACAATCAAATATGGCTCCTTCAGCACGCGGGAACAAGGAGCTCTCTCTCCGATGTGAAGTCGTGCGCGAGGCCGCCTCGAACAGGCAGGCTATGCGCGAGTTCACGCGTGGCTACCCTGAGCGCACGAGATTTCGAAATACGAGCTACTCGCCCGGTACAGATGATCTATACGATTTTGTGAGTAACATTCATAAAAAACCTTGATTTTCCGAACTATTTTATTCATTTACACTATTTATTATTATCAAAGTAAAATGAAAATATTAGGAAACTCACTAGATTTATTAATCAATCGTGTTATTCTTTTTACGTTACTTATTTTTGAACATAGCTCTTTTGCTTATTTGACAAAAATTATTCAATTTCATAATAATTATTTTTATAACAATTAAAGTATTTATGCGTGTGAATTAAAGGTTTAACAACAAATGTTAAGCTTATAGTTTTTTTTTTCAAATAAAGGCTGTTTAAAATTCATATTACTGTGAGTCAATGTTTACGTAGGGAAGCTATTTTTTTATTTTTAGGATATAGAAGCTGAATGAACTATATAATATAAAAATAAAATTTATTGATAAAAGTTTTATAAAAAAAATAATACTATTGTTTTTTTTTTTATATTTTCATTCTTGTTTTTCTTGGTATATCACAAATACTGTCGTCGGCGTCGCTGAATGATTCGTTATGGGTATCTAATGATTGCCTTTCCATTTCCTCTATACTTTCTAGTTCCATATCGTCAATTACCATAATTTTTTCACAATTCTAACTATCTCCATGACAATTTACACAAAAATCAGAACACTTCACACCGTGTTTTATGCAGCCGAAATTTTTCCTGCAGTCTTTAATGCATCTACATATGATATCTTTTAAAACGTCATTAGGTAGTAGTGCATCAGTTGATTGAATCGGCTGCAGCCCATAGTTGCTTGTTTTACATCCCCAGTCCATCGGTTTAAGCTCTCTACGAAACCATTGATGAACTTGGAATAAACTCGTAAGCTGTGCTGAACTGCAGCTGTTATGGTCGGCGGCAAATTTTCTAATTTAAAATTGGTTTTAAATGTATATTTTTTAAAACAATCATTTAAAGTTGTTGTATTTTTTTTAAAACCATATAAGGCCATGATCGTAATTTTTCTTTCTCTGATGATATAATCTTGAGAGCTGTTAGCACTATTGAAAACATTTACTTCTGAAGACAGATTGCTATTATTTTGTACAATTTTTAATATTTTGGTTTTTCCTTGATTGTAAAAGGCGCTTGTTGTGTCGCATCCTGTAAAAACATGTATAAAAGATATTAAAATTTTTAAACTGGGATAATTAAAACTTTTGCTATTGTAAATTTTTGGGGTATTTTGCCTTTGCCTGGCTTCAGAAAATAAATGTTTTCAATACTCGACGCTAATTTTTGTTGAAGTGTACTGATTATTCTACTTTTATTTTTGTCGTTAATTAAAAATTTGTCTTGTGATATCGTCAGTCATATTCAATTGAAATTCTAATTCTCCGCTTATTTCTTTCGTCTGCCTCCGTAATCTCTCTGCTGTTTTCATAAATAAATTTGTGTTAAGAGGATAGCCATTAAATACAATAATACTGTATTTCGAATAATGTTTTTCTATGTACGTTACATACCGTTCTAAAATATTGCTAAAAGTGTCTTCTTGGTGCCAGACAACTGTATGTATTAAAAATCCATCGTCAATTACATGCGATGGATTTTCCATTGCAAAGTTATCCGGTAACTCTGCAAAATGATCATACAATTTGGATTTTGTGGTTTTCCGCATTTGACCATTGTCAAAAAGTGACAGGGGATACGGAAACAACTCGTAACATAAATAATTTTCTATGTCTTGCTTATCTTTTACAGCTACAGAAATCCTTTGAAACATTAGTAGTGGATTAACAAGCACAATATCATTATGTTTTCTATTGAATGGCATCGTAGACTGGAGAGGTTCAAAGAATGAAAAGTCGTTCGTGTGGAGTAATGATTGGTTGATTGGTGGTGCCGTCGTGCTGTAAAGTTGCTGCTGTCTCTCTCGCCGTCGCTCATGAACTGAATGGGCCGACGTGGCGATGATCCTCGTGTGAACCTGATGGTGGGAGGTACGATGGAGAGACGCGTGGGAAGCCCTGATTGGCGCATCTCTCACGCATGTAATATACAGCCGGAGTAGGGGGACACTCCCGGCGCTTGGAGCTGGCAAGCCGAATTTCCAACAATCCTCCCACCTCCGCCAAATTGGTGAATGGACCTCAATCGGCAGGTTGGAGGCGTATGATCTTGGCGATGGGGCGACGCAGAGTGGTGGTAGCAGTGCGCAGATCGACCACGTGGGTAGTGCCATCACTCCCTGGATGGTTGGCGATGACACGGGCCATGGGCCACTTGGCTGATGGAGTGAGCTCACTCCTTACGAGCACTAGATCGCCCAATGCCAAGGAATCCTGTTGTTGCCTCCACTTATGACGAGACCGAAGTTCTGTGAGGTATTCCGTCGACCATCGTCGCCAGAAGTGTTGAGCTAGTTGACTAATCAGAAGCCAGCGCTTTCCTGGGGGGACGTTGACGTGGATGACGTTTTTCTCTGGTACTAAAAATGATGAGCGTTGTATGAGAAAGTGTAAAGGTGATAAGAAATCAAGGTCAGAAGGATCGTCGGTGAGAGCAGTTAATGGTCTGGAGTTAAGGCAAGCTTCGAAACGGCACATGAGTGTTGCAAGTTCAGAAAAAGTGAGAACTGGTTCTCTAATAACTTGGTACATATGATATTTCGCCGATTTAACTGCGGCTTCCCAAATGCCACCAAAATAAGACGCACTGGGAGCATTGAAGATCCAAGATGTACCTTCTTGAGCGAGAGAATTTACAATTGGCGTTGAGTAAGAAGATGATGAGCTAACCATCTGTTTCAACAAGGTATCTGCACCTACGCTGCTACGAAGTTTGTTCCTTGATCGAAAAAAGTTCTTTGCAGAAACCTCGTCGTGCGGTATGTCTATGGAAGGCAGCGATAAATGCTTCACTAGTGTAATCCACGACTACCTCGATGGGTACGACACGGATGGCCATGCAGATGAAAATCAGGATAAATCCTTTCATCGAGCCTTTACTCCTGCTTTTAGTTAGACGAAGACTAATAGAGCCGGGGTAGTCGGCACCCGAGCGCTCGAATGGTGGTGAGGTACGCACCCGAGCCTTTGGCAGTTCACCCATTAATTGAGTAGGCACTCGAGCAGCATGGCGTGAGCATGTGAAGCAGGCTTTGATGACTCTCTTTACTTCGGATCGACCTTTCACTATCCAATACTGACATCTGAGAGTTGCAAGCAGTTCTATTTAACTGTTGTAGTTCGAGCTTAAAATGTGGTGTTTGAACCAAATAGGTCAGACAAAGTCTGGTGTTCTAAATCTCACTAGCACTCACCTCTTTACATGTCGGAGTATCATGGCATAGGAGGGACTGAAGAACAGAGAAAAACTGATGACCAAACTTGATGGCGTTTTACACTCAGTTTTCGAGCGGATGCGATAAAGGAACCTGAAGCAATACGAAGCCAGTCGTAGCAACTTGTTAACCGACGAGTAATAATTGATAAGGCTCCAAATTTCTGGAGTATTCTTAACAGAATTTGGAGCGACTTTGTTAACGACTAGAGTTGGACTAGGCTGGAGATTAGTTAGACTGTTTACAGTGAAGTTGAGTTCGTCATGAGGCTGCGATCATGGCTCATGATTATCAGCTATCCAACTAGGGCCTTTCTACCACAAGGTGTGAAAAGATAGTTTCGAGGGCTCGATACCTCGTGATATAACGTCAGCAGGGTTATCAACTGATCGAATGTGTTAGCTACAAAAACTCACCATCTAGAGGGGTGGTCTTTTAGCCGGAAAAGTACATCCACAGAGTCTGAACATAGATGAGTACTTTAGATCTTTATTGGAAAAGATTCGATGAACGTTTGAGCCAATCGGGCAAGCAGCAATGCAGCGCATAGTTCCAATCGAGGAATACTTAGTGTTTTAAGGGGAACTACTCGCGTTTTGAGTACTTGAAGCATGACTGAAAGATGCATCCGCAAATCCATGTATCTTAAGAAGTTCACATTGTGAAGAGTATCCACACCACCGAGGGATTTTAATCTCATAAATAAAATGAAGATCTTGCAACCGAGTCAGCCACCGGTTGAAGATTTCGCGAGGAAGTTCTTTATCCCAACTAACCCTAAGAATCCACAGAGATTGCATAATAATCTTTGCGGTTATTACAATCGGGGTCAACCAACCCATAGGGTCGAAGATACGAGCGATCCTTGAAAGTACTGAACTTTTCGTAAATGGTAAGTCACTTGGAGTGTTTTCGATGTGAAAGATGAAACAATCACTTTGAGGGTGCCAATCTATACCTAATATTGGTACAGATGATTCAGAGGCAAACAAAGAAATAGAATCTGAGGCTAACATATTGACTGGCAAGCAAGCAAGTACTACTGGGCTGTTCGAGGTCCACTTACGAAGATTGAAGTGACCTCGTTTAAAGAGTTGACTTAACTCTTCTTGCTTTTGCGAAGCTTCCTCCAATGTTTGAGCGCCAGAAAGTAGATTATCCGAATACATTTCAGTACGAACAGCTTTAGCTGCTACTGGATAATCGTTGCCGTAATCTTCGGCCAGCTTAAGCAATGTGTGTATGGCTAGGTAAGGTGAACATGCCAATCCATACGTCACAGTAGTCAATTGATAAGTTTGAATGGGTTCATTTATATTGAAACGCCATAAGATAGATTGATAAGGTTGATCAGATTGTTTAACACCAATCTGACGTAACATTTTTTCCACGTCAGCTGAAAGAGCGACTTTGTACCTACGCCAAGCACCGATCAATGCGATGGGATTTTGAAGACGATTATGACCAATGTTTAGAAGATCATTGACCGAAGTCCCTTATTTGCTCTTGCTCGAGCCTTTGAAATCAGTACGTAATTTAGTTGTTGTAGTAGTTTCCTTCCTCACACCACGATATGGTAAGAAGACTTGATTCTCAGATGATGAATCTGATACAGAGGCGAGAATCATGTGACCTGAATCAGTGTACTCTCTTATGAAATCAGTGTAAAAAATTTTCAATTTTTTGTCTTTAGCAAAGTTTGCTTCGAAATTCGCAATGCGGCTGAATGAGAGCTTTCGACACGAGCAGAGGTTAAGTTATCTCGATTTTTCCATTGAAGACATACTATATACCGACCCGACTCATCCTGTCGAGTGATTTTTTGGTAAAAATCCTTGCAAGCTCGTTCGCCAGGCGAGTAAAATTTTTTATCAATGCCTATCTCCTCCGCCCTCCAAAAATCTTGTACGAGCTCCAAAAGTTTGGCTTCATGTTCGAAGAGATATTGATTCTGGCTCTATTTCAGAAGGTGACGAAGAAATATTACCTGTCAAGAGGCAACGAGTTTGGACCTAAGTGCTATCGGCTGAAGACTTTGGCCCGTAACGATTTTATTTTCAATGATTTTCGCAGAAAGGCTAACACCGAGAAGAATATCGACGCGTGAAGGTTCGATATACATGGAGTCTGCTAGCTGCAGCCCTCTTAAGTATTCGAAATTAGAATTACCTCCAACGGCGGGGGGCTTATAAGAGGATAATTTTGGCAAGATAACAGTATCAACTTCTAGTGAGAAAACTGAATTGAAATGAGGTTGTATAAGTAAGACTAGCTACCTTAAAAGACACGGCAGCTGTCCTTTCACCTATACCTTGAATGTGCGTCTCACTGGTTCTACATTTAAGAGAGAGTAGATTACACAAAGCTTGTGTAACAATTGAGATTGTGATCCAGGATCGATCAGCGCACGAACTTCAATTTCGGTTCCGTTAGGACCAAGGGCGTAAACCCTAGCTATAGCTAAAAGTACTCCTGTACATTTAGTAATTACTCCACTATTGAGAGTGACTTGAGAAGCAGGTTGATCGTCTTCAGAAATGACGAGATTGCCACAGTTTGGGCTAGCTGTGCTTTGCTCTGAGGCACCGTGATCAGTCTGCAACGGACTGACTGCTTGGTAACCGTCAACATGAACTAAAGTGTGATGCTTAGCTTTACAGAGAAAGCATCGATAATTGGAAGTACAATTTCTAACGTTGTGCTTCCCTAAGCAATTGAAAGAAAGGTTCGCGGATTTTATCAAATCTATTCGCTCAGAAATCGTTTGATTGAGAAATCGTTCACATTTGTTTGTGAAGTGAGATTGATTACAAATCGAACACATCTTTTTTGTCGGGGATTTAGATGAAGTTTGATGAGAGTAAGTCGTATGAGATTTATCGAGCTCTGTCTTATATGATTTCAAATTTGAACTTTAGAGTTATTACTAGATGATGATTTAGTGCCAGCTTCGATGGCCTCTAGTGTGAGGGCTTGACTTCGAAGAAAGGCTAGAAGTTGCTCCATCGTGGGTGGGTCAAAACTATCACCGAGATGTCGCTTCCATTCTTTGCGTGTATTTAAATCGAAATGATTAAGCGTGAAATGCACAATTAATCACTACCTAGCTGAGCAGTTCTATTAAGAGAGGCTAAACTAGCAATAGGATTAAAAATTTCTCTATAAATACGTTTAATTTCAACCGAAGTGTCATTCTTAATGGATCTAACCGAGAAAATCTCTGAGATATGAGAACTAACAATGTGACGTTGATTTTAGTAATAATCGGTTAAAGCAGTCCATGCTCGTACATAATTATCACCCTGAATGGGAAGTGATTTAATTTTCTCCAGTGCTTCACTTGTAAGGTTAGTTCAAAGAAAGTGTAATTTCGTAATTGGTGATAAATCTTCGCGACGGTGAATGACAGCACGGAAAATATCCCTAAAATTTTCCCAATCTCAGAATTTACCTGAAAATTTTGGTAAATCTACCTTTGGCAACGATTGAAACAAGACATTAGATTGAGCCAAACTTGGAGGAATCGCAGCTGTGGCGATAGAAGAGTCGGCTGTAACGGATTTTTCTTCCTGAATTTTAAGGAAATCAAGAAATTCACCTTTACGGTCATAAAAACTATCTTCAACCAAATCAACCAGATTACTTGTGTCATTTAATTTGCGTGAATTTAATTTATTAAATTCAGTTAAATCGCGACAGTCTCGTTCAGCGCCGAGCGGCTTGCGCTGAAGAGAATGGTTGAGCGTGGCGAGTGGCGAACGAGGGTGGAAAACTTGACGACTCGAGAATCGTTTTACGGAAAGTTATTTGTTTTATATTTGTCTCTTACCTTGTTAATCGTTGTCGGTGAAATGTTGACGTCCTTCTGACGATGTTTAAGAATGGATAGGATTTAATAAACTTGTTTGACACGACACTTTGGTTTTAAATTTAACAAATCTTTATTTAGTATTTGGAAAAATAAAGCACTGGTGGACTGAGCTCTTACATGAACTGCTCGGTACAAGGTTTGCTGTCGACTGACTGCCCTTACGTGGGAGTCAGGTCGAGA
>JAWWEQ010049429.1:0-13512 GCA_035583055.1 Torymus tubicola
CATGTCCTAATGAAATCTTTCACCTTGCTCTTCACTGAAATCCCCAAGGTTTGATGGAAATTCGTCAATGTGCGAATTAAGAAAGTCGAGTTTCTAGTTCATTAAGCAACCTAAACTTTTGAAGTTTTCTACATGGGTACATGGTGAAACCTGATTGTTGACCAAGAATCATGTAGAATATTTTCAGATCCCCGCAAATTAACCATTTGTGATCACCATACTTTCTTTTGTTTAAAACCTTCTCAATGTTGCAGTATTCTTCTTTGACTATAGTTGAATGAGCTAAAGGTAGTGGAGCAAACCCATTCGTATTGTGAAGAAGTACTGCTTTCAAAGAGAAGATGTGTTAACGTCGAAACCAGTTGAATCAGAGTATGACACTTGCTCTCGGTGGTGGTTGACGATTATCGTAGGCGGTTACAGGCTACGACTTACAACGGCTTATAACTCTCTGCAGCCTGTGACCGAGAAATCATCTTCACTAGCGGTCAATCTGCACGTGCGGCAAATGGGCAGAGCATCACTGTGGTTGGTCATCTATACCTGCCAATCGAGGTCAGAGGTGTGACGCAAGACGTTCGCGTCGTCGTAATGCCCGATCTCGATATAGAGTGCCACCTAGGGGCGAACGTCATTAGAAGGTTCAGAGCCGTCTTAGACCCCAACGACAACTTGTTGCATCTAAAAAATGACAACAAGGAGGTCATTAAAGTTAGCCTCTGTTGCCGTAGACGGCATGATATCCATTTCGGCAGTAGGGTTGGCAGTCCGTACAGAAGCCCAGCATAAGGAAGTTGAAGCTATAGCAGCAAAGTTCGTCGCAGACGACCTGGCACCAATCGGATGTACTTCTTGGACTTGTGTGCTTTCACGGTGTCATGTAAAGGGCTCTTTCAGTTCAAGAGGATGCCCTATGGCCTTTTATACGCCGGAGCTACGTTCCTGCGCCTGATGGACAAAGTCATCGGCCTGGAACTCGAACCTTTCGCTTAGTCTTATCTCGACGATATCATTACCGTAACCGAGACACTTGAGGAGTATAAGCAGGTTCTGAAAAAGGTGTTCGACAGAATTAAGAAGGCAGGTCTCGCAATAAATCGCGAAAAATGCGTATTTTGCCGCGATGAGGTCAAATATCACGGAGTTTTAGTAAACTGCAAAGGGTTTAAACCTGGCCCCGAGAAAATGAAGCCTATAGTCGAGTACCTGGTGTGGAAGAATCTACGACAGCTAAGACGCTTCCTAGGAATGGCCTTGTGGTATAGAAAGTTTCTGATAAACTATTCCACAGTCGCCGAGCCCCTAACCGACTTAACGAAGAAAGATCGAAACATGAGTGGACGGCGACACATGAGAAGGCTTTTCAACAAGTAAAAACGTTGGTAGCTTCAGCACTGATCCTTCACCGCCCTGTGATGGACGCGCAGTACGTGGTGCGGACTGACGCGAGCGACACGGGCCTCGGAGCGGTGCTTTATCAAATTATAAACGGCGATGAACGAACTCTGAGCACAGCTGAAAGGAATTATAACGTGACGGAACGCGAGTGCCTAGCCATTCTTTGGGCAATCAAAAAGTTCCGTCATTATATAGAACCCTACAACTTCAAGATGGTCGTTAACCATAGCAGTTTGAAGTGGCTCCATGATCTTCGAAACCCCTCTGGTAGATTAGCCAGATGGGCTTTGGAGTTACAAAACCACAACTTCACAGACGAACAGAAAGGGAGCATTAAATAAGAAGAGGACGAACCAGCTGTCTTTGCGATAGAATTCGAGCAAGAGGCAAGCGATCATTGGTACCTCTTGACTGCGTAGCAGGTGCGGAAAAATCCACATGACTACCCCACCTTCAAACTGGCGGTGGGAAGACTGTACAAGTACGCACCTGATCAAGTCGTATACGAGACTTTCGGCGACGTCGATGCATGGAAGATCGTTATTCCCAGAGAGAAGCAGATGGAAGTACTCAGGAGATGTCACGATGCTCCAACTGCTAACCACTTAGGACGTGAAAAAACATTAGAGCGCGTGAGTCCACGTCGCACCCGTTCAGCCCGTCAGCGCTGATCCTGTGACGTCTTTCTGCCGTCTCTTTGTTATGTTACAGATGATGTACGGAATACCATCGGAAGTAGTCGAGCGGGCCAAGGAGGTGATCGCGGCGATGATCTGCCCCGCCCGCGAGCCAATAGTCATTGGCCACCTCCAAGGTGGTGGTGGGCCTCGAAGGGGTGGTACAAGTACCGCTACCCCTCACCGCCGTCGTCATCGAGAAGTTGGAGGAGCCTCTGGAGGTCAGTTCTCCAGAGTCGGAGCCCCCGCAACTCCGGAGGCTACACTCGCGCAAGCGGTGCCAGGAGACCGGCTCGAGTTCGCCGGGAAACCGGTCGAACCGAGCTCGTGAAGAGTCGACCCGCGCCCCGAATTGAGCACCGGCAGGAACTACCTCCGATGCGACGCGGGCCCCAAGCGCGATGCGCCGCTTTGCGGCCTCAGCCCAGGTCTCCAAGAAAGCATCGACTGAAGTCGGTCCGGCCTGGACTGAAACGAAGAGGGTTCTAGAAGAGACCCGGCGGCTCTCGCGAGAAAGCGAAACCGCCGAGACCGTTGCCTTTGGCGCGCTGGAGGCTTTTCTTCAGCGCTACAGTAAGGCTAGCGAGCGTGAGGCGAACATCAAGGAAGCGCGTCGAGCGCGAATCGCCCGATAGATGGCAGAGGAGGAGACCGCACGTCCGTAAGCGCGCGTCGAAGAGGCCAAGCTTGCCATCAGAAAGGCGGAGAACGCCGCGCGTGAGGCTAAGAAAGCGGCCGAGCGGTCCCTCCGCGAGGAAGAGGCCGGGTGGCCAGAGCCCCAGCGAAGGAGCTTGCCGTCCCGGAGGAGCTGAAGGCACAAGTGCATAGATGCTATATGTGTGGTGAGCCCGGAGTTCGCAAGACCAAACATTGCCCTAACCGTGCTCACCACCGCCCCGGGGCCCCTCCAAGCGGTGCTAGGGGCGCTGCACGTACTTCGATCGTGAAGTTAGGGGGATCAAGAAATATGCTTCAAACGGATTTGCAAGCTATTGAAAAATGGTTAAGAGCATTCAAAAGCTCGTGAAATTCTCTTTGATTTAAACCCTAGAAACAAATAAAATCATCGATTTAACTGCGCATGCGCGTAGGGCGAACTTAACTTTTATTCTCCCGCCATTTTCTGCAATTTCATGAAAAATGGATTGCATTGCAATTTTAATTTTTGACAAAACTATCATCTGCGTATGAAAATACGAAAATATTACTTAAAAAAAAAATCAACACTAATAGCCTTAAAATCACGAAAAGTAAACGAAGTTAACGTAGGTTTGGGCGTCTGAAACGTAGTAGTGATTTAATCATGACAATTGATGAAGGGTGATGTGGTCTTCCAGTAATTCACTACAGTGTCCTGACTGTCTACTAAGCAAAGATCGAGCCAAGTGTCAGAGGTGGATTTGTGATGTGTAGCTCCGTATGGAATATTGTGAAGACCATTCTCTCTAATGAATTTGCGAATGAAATTTGTGTCATCAGAAGAGCAAAGTTGATCAGCATTAAAGTCACCGAGTATGATTTTTGTGTCGTAGTCATGCATATGTGTAGTGATTTTTTCTATGAAGTCCGTTTCACGAAGGAAAGGAGCATGAGGAGGGCGATAAACTACTGTAAGAACAAAGGGCGGATGACCTTTAGCAGAAACTTCACAGAAGAGATATTTCGGTTTTCGTGGTGGACCAGTCCATGTACCATGCGATGAACAGAGGAAAGTTGAGACAAAGAGTTATGGATGAATAACGCGACACTACCACCGGATTTATTGCGATCACGACGGAAAGGTGTGTAATTATCAAAGTATACAATGGAACTGTAATCAATTCCAGGATCAAGCCAGGTTTCAGTAATAGCAATTATATGATAAGGAGATCGGGTAGACAAAAATAAATTTATCATTCCCATGTGTGCTTTAATAGAGTTAGCATTGAAATGACAGACTCTAAGGCCGCGGTTTCGAGACACAGAGAGGTGTGAAGTGTTAGTAGATGGTGCATGAACGGGGATGAGGGGAGCATGGGGAAGAGATGATTGATGATGATGGTATGGAGCTAATCTAAAAAAGCGTCGAGCTCAGCAGCAGAGGAAATAATAGTGGCGCGATCTTCATTCTTCTTCTTGATGTAAATTTTATCGTTGTGTACAAATGAAATATACCCTTTTTTCTTTGCTTAAGTACGTGCACGCGTGCGAAGGTGATGCAAGTCTGCAGGGAGTAGCTCGTTGATGTTGATAAGCGAGGGTGGTAATGGAGCACTCGCACTAGCCCTTTTGAGCAGTTCAGTGTTGATTTGTAAGGTGTGCAACTTTTTCAGCTTGATTTTGGCACTGACGAGATTCTTTGCTAGAGCAGGAGAGGAGACGCGAACGATTACAGGCAAACTCTTGATCCTGGCAGCTTTCCCTGGCGGTTGAGTAGAAGAAAGATCCTGACTGCTGGCATGAAGCAGGGGAGAATGCTCCGCAGATGTTTTCGTGCATTCTCCGCACATGCATAATATGACATTGATTGAAGTCAGGATCCAACATCGTGAAGACAGCAGACACAAGTTTTTTCAAGCATGCCGTTTGAGTGATATTGGATGGAAAACCAGTGATCACAAGCTCATCGGAGACACTTCGTTGAGAGGTACTAATATTTTGTACATCACGTTCAAGCTTTTCCAAACGACGAACGGTAGCAGCCTCAAGAGTAGTAGGAACCGAAGTAGCTACAGACAAAGCTTCGAACTATTGGCGGAGACTCGCTTGGTCGGATTAGATCTTGGAGACAAGTTCCTCAGTCGCTGACACACGTGAAACCAGATTTGGCAGATGATCTAAGGTAGCTAAAAGCTCCTCAATTGTCGACGATAAAGTATCAAGCCTAGTGTTCAGCGTTGACTGGATCCTATTTAGACATATGCTGACCGTAGAGCTGAGTGTGTTCATGCTGGCATCCAGCTTATCGAGTCTTGAAAGCTTGCCAAGAATGAGTTGCAGCTGATCGTTCTGTGGTTGAGGTGAGCTAGAGCGAGGAGTGACAGCGTGACTTTCACTGAGGGAAGAAGCTCTTTGTTTTGGAGTGTTTACTGTAGAACTGCAGCTGCGACAAACATTGATAAGCTTATGCTGCAGCCGCTACAGCAGGAGCAAAGAGAGTGTCGACTGCTTTTACTTACGGTCAGAGAGAGAGAGAGAGAGAGGGGGGGTCGCCCCGTGCAAACCTACTGTAAGTGTATACTGGCGGGTAAGTGTCAACCCGCCGTATTTAACGCGTATTTAATTGTCCGTTGAACAATTTTAATTCAACGGTCGTGCGTGAATCGTAAGAACTTGACTATATTACTTATAACGTATAATTGCTCTAATATACTTGTTAATTCTTAATCATTCGTCGCATTCTTTATTCGCGCGCCCTTTGTACTTGACCGTCCTTTCCCGATTATCGCCGCCTCCGCGGGCAAATGATCCTCCGGTGATTAAAGCCGACTTCCCACATTTATTTCAGAAAGCAGAGTATAGTAGCACTCTGCGTTGGCATCAGGAGTTATCGGAAGCGCATCCTAGGGAGGTCAGAGTTGGATTGACTCCCGCGGCACGGTATACTAGGGTACGAGCTTCCGGAATCATTTAATTAATTTTAACCGTGTTACAATACATTTTTAAAAAATATTGAGTGTAGAGCATGAACACGGATAACTTGAGCTTTATAAAAATTGAAATTGGATTCGCGATTGAGGATGAGAGCTGGCTCAAGTATACCGATACGCACTTAACACTAAGTGTACGTAAAACACAATGCACGCTTATTAACTAACCTTATAACTAAAACTACAACTAAAATTGCAAGAGAAATAATACGCTCATCGCATCACATTCAATTTGCGCTAAAGATAGAACCAAATAACATAGAATAAAATAATGTAGGATAAAATAAAGATTAGATAATAAATCTAGCGATCATTCGACTGAATTGTAAAAGTGAGTCAAGCCTTTCGAAACTATTCTTGCTTGCCAGTCTTTACGGTCCCTTTCAAGAAGAAAATTGAAAATAGTGAATTTGAAGGTGTTAATGAGGTGAGGAGAAAACGTAGTATTGAGTAGAGAATTGATAAGTCCTGGGGCTGTATAGGTGAATGAAAAGTCAAGGGCTTTCGTGCGGGTTTATAATAGAGAGAGAGATGGTAAGCAACTTGAGTTTCCGCTGATTATGTCTTTATTGATTATGGAGAATCTGGATATGAGATAGGACGGTGATTGGTGAGAGATGACGCTGTACCCGAACGAGCCCGAGAAATAATCTCGTCTGCTTTTTGGTGAAAGACAACCTAGTCCGAGGCGGTAAGGCGTTACATGTGCACGGCACGGAATATTCCCGTAGACACAGCAAATGCACGCATGAAGCGCCGCATAAAACGATCGGTAGATTTTTCGTGTGCAGTAGATGACATGAGTAATCCAATTCAGAGCCGGAATTATACAGGATGTCAATAAAGTCCCGGGAAGGCTGAATATTTTCTAAAGTACTTCATTTCTGAAAACGGTCAAGGCCATTCCTTTAGTAACTCAATTTCCTTTAGTAACTCAAATCCAAGGTCACTATCGGATTCCTTATTCAAAGTTACTAAAAGAATGACCTCACCACCACCTACTCCGCAACCTTCCCTACCCACACGGTAAAACTTAAAGCCTTCTAAAGATACGACGGTATCTGATTCGTTAGTAAGAGATCCGTCTCGGTCACTGCTTTAATATCATAAAAGTTATCCACAACATGGGCTTCAAGTATGTGAAAATGCGATTTAAGACGATCCATGTTGGCCTGCATGACTGAGAGGACCCCACTATGCACGGCCCAGTTTGCAATTCTTCAGCTACGCGGTGGGTTCAACGACGCGAGAGAAGCGAGATCAGCTTCATTGACAATTTTTATCGGGTCACTGTCGCGTGAGGGCTTTATAAATTTGCATCAGCTTTCATGTCTTTATTATACGTTTAAAAATAAGAGAGAGAGAGAGAGAAAGAGAGAGAGAGAGGGAGAGAGAGAGAGAAAGAGAGAGAGAGGGAGAGAGAGAGAGAGAAATGGATATACTGTAACGGAGTACGATTCTCAACACGTAATCTACTCGTTCTATGCGCTTGCAAGGGTTTTACGTCAAGGAAACCCTGCTGTTCGGTAGTTTGCAATGGCACACGGGAAGAACCAAAACCTTAAGCTTTCATTGTAAAAAAATTAGGCTGCTGCCAATTCCGACGCCAAAACTGCTGCCAATTCCGACGCCAAAACTCGTTTGTACCTACGTACAGTGGATAAAGAAGGTAACGTAAAATGCATCCTCCTAACCTCAAAGTCCAAAGTTGCCCCACTCAAGCAGGTTTTGCTGCTTCGTTTGGAACTTTGTGGTGCAGTGATGCTCGTACGTCTGGCTCATCGAGTCCGCCACACTTTGTCCCTAGAAAACTCACGATGCTATTGCTAGTCGGACTCCACCATCACTATTGCTTGGATCAAAGAGACCCCTACTACCTGGAAGACGTACGTAGCTAACAGGGTTTCAGAAATTCAAACAACACTTCCAACGGCCGTGTGGCATCGCGTGTCAGGCAGCAAAAACCTAGCTGACTTGCCTTCAAGAGGCATATCCGCATCGGACTTGGCAGAATCATTACTTTGGCTACATGGCCCACCGTTCTTAACTAGCACTACTTCTCGCTGAGAATCTTCCAAGCAATACAACTTTGACGATCTTCAAGAGGAAACGCTCGAGCGACGGTCGACTCCATGCCTCACGATATGTGCGAAGTGCCTGGATTCTATATTCATCGCAAGGTTCAGCTCATCTAATCGAGTAATCCATCAGGTTGCTCGATTGTTTTAACCTCTACTGCAAGCGAGAGCACGCATCACAGTCCGTACAGAAGGCCGCGAAATTACCGAAGAAGAACTCACCAAATTTGACATGTTGACACTAGCTCGACTATCGCAAGCACTCCAAGCGCTTGTATACTGGGTGCAACACATTCACTTTGCCCAAGAAATTTATTGTATGCTCAAACCTGCTCCTTTACCATGTAAAAGTGCCCTAATTCATCTCAATCCTATTTTAGATGAAAAAGGACATCTTCGAGTCGGTGGACGACTAAGGCATTCACTGCTCCATCCAGATGGGAAAAACCCATTGATCTTGCCTCAAAATTCGCATCTCTCCAAACTGCTAGTTCTGGATGCTCACATCAAGACGCTACATGGAGGTACGCAACTCACCCTCAATTATCTCAGACAGCAGTTTTGGATTCTTCAAGGACGGCAGCTCGTCAAAACCACCATTTTCAAATGCTTTCGCTGTTGGCGGCAGCGAGCCCAACCTACCACGCTACTCATGGGAGATCGTCCTTTCAAACGAGTTTGACAATTTCGACATTTTCTTCACGCAGGAGTTGACTTCGCAGGGCCAATCTACTTATGATTTTCAAAGGGTCGAGGAGCGAAGTTTACAAGGGCTATATCTGCGTGTTTGTATGCCTTTCTGCACGCGCTGTGCATTTGGAAGCTGTCTTAAGGTACTCAGCACCAGAATTTCTAGACGCCTACAGGCGCTTCACTGCCAGAAGAGGAATCTGTGCCTCCATCACGAGCGATTGCGGGCTCAATTTCGTTGGGACCGACAAGGATCTCAGATGCCTATTTCAGCAAGCTGGTGCTCAACATACCGAAATAGCCCATCTCCTAGCAGCTGATGGGACTGAGAGGCGCTTTAATCCACGGGAATCCCCTCGCTTTGGTGGTATTTGGGAAGCAGCCGTCAAGTCTCTCAAGTTTCATCTGAAGAGAGTTATTGGGGAAGCTCTCCTAACCTATGAAGAGATGACGACGTTGCTTGCCCAGATTGAAGCTTGCCTGAACTCACGCCCACTCCAACCACTATCTGATGATCCTGACGATTTAAATGCCTTGACTCCAGGACATTTTTTGATCGGTGTGCCTACACTCACCGTACCTGAGCCCTCAATTCTCCATCTCACCATATCTCGCCTGGACAGATAGCAAATGCTCCGCCACATGTACGAAGATTTTTGGAGTCAATGGTCCGAAGAAAATCTTCAAAGTCTGCAACCTCAAGTCAAAGTTGGTGATTTGTGCCTCCTGCGCACAGAATTGTATCCACCCTGCAAATGGCCATTGGCTCGTGTCACCGCTGCTTATCCTGGATCGAACGGATTGATTCGAGAAGTCGAAGTCAAGACTTCTTTTTCCAAATATACCCGGTCCATTTCCAAGATCAGTATCATGCCTTTGGAGGATGATTGTTGGACAGTATCTGACGAAGGCGGGCGAAATGTTCTTGAAACTACTTCATGAGAACTCGACCACCACGCGATTTATTTATTCAATATACACAAAAGCCATCACCACACCCCCACCACACTCTTCGTTATTCGCTACAGGTCGTCCGCGATAGTCACTCAGTCTTCGTCTAGCCGCGAGCGTGACCTACGACAGAGCACACACGCATAACGATTATACAACTTTTCCAAATTTTGACTGTTGCCTACACAGGTAATTAATTGTTTGTAAATAAATTGTTGCAATAAAAACCAGTGTCGAATTATTTACTCGAACCCACACTCTAACACCCTGTCAATCTCGAACATAATTGATAATATACATAAAATAATACATAATAAATATTTAGCGTGTTGTTCATACAACATATATATGACTTTTGTTGTTTTGTTTTTGGTATAGAAATGCAAAAAGTATATTAGAAAATCTGCTCGGCAAAGTTGGCCTGAAGAAGACATGGCTTCGGCTGTTGCCGATGTTCTAAATAAAAAGCTGGAATTGAAGAAACCGTGCAACCTGTATAATGTCACCAAATCAACTTTAGCAAATAGATTAAGAAGAGCTAATGAAAATAAGAAAAAAGATAACGAAACGAATGAGCAGGAAGATTATGGCGACGGAAATTTTTTTGTCAAAATTTATACTCAAAATCCATTGAAGATTGGGTATAGTGCATGATTTGCAGTCAGTGGGCTTATGAGTAGTGGAGTGATATAGATCTAGGAAAATTTATTTGTAATTATTTTAATTATGTAAATAAAAATTTAATGACAGAAAGGATTTTTGCTTTACTAGAAAATTACTAAAAGTTATTATGTATTTAAAATTATTAATTAATTTATATCTAATATGTAATTTATATCTAGGATGTAATTTTTCGACTGTTAATCTCGAAATGATCGGTAGTGGACGAGAGGTGAAACGATCAAAGTTGTAAGACATCGAAGTTCTCTTGATCAAACATTTCGGCAAGGAATGGCAATCCATTGAAAATTTAAGTTGGTACCTTTCTTTATTTAGATCTCATAATTTTGATATAAATACAGCCCATGATTCTCTGATTGACGACAATAGCGAATGAATATTTATTATGTTAAAACTTTGTATTCCGATGGGTCTGAAGTTTGCGACGTTGGAATGTAACGAAATAAAAAAAATAATTCAGTTTATTTGACGTTTATACTAAATAATATTGATTTTCCGTGTAGATTTAGTGATTTATAGTATAAAATAACTTTAAAACAAAGGTTTAAATAAAATTTTCATTGTTTAATAATTTTCATAAATCATAAAAAAATTATTTCGTTGCATTCCAACGATGCAAACTTCAGACCCATGTATTTCGTATATTGTTATATTATATTATTTATTATTTACGTATCTAAGTACAATTTAGATATTTGATTGATTGAAGCTAGGATCAATTTATTGTAAATAACTTGTGTTCATAGAAAATAAATTCTTATTTGTTTGTAATAAATTTAGTAATGACATTTAATTTTGTTCCCCTAATAAGATAATAATTTTGAAAAAAGACATTATTACTATACTATTATTATATTATGATTATACATTGTTATTATTATAAAACATGCTAAATCGATAAAAATTTTGAAAACAAAAATAGCTAAGTCCATATTAAAAAACGGATTTTCTCTTAAAAAAATAAATTTTGATTGTCTATCGGATGTGCAAAAATCATCTGTTTTATGATATAATTTAGCAGCGTAATAGTTAACAAGCTATTTGTAATCGTTCGTAAGATGCAAGTTTTTTGCATTTTACTCAAAATGCGATAACATGGACTTAGCGTCTTTTTGTTATGAGGGGCTTCATATAACATCAGCAGGGTTATCAGCTCATCGAACGTGATGCCAATATGCATGAGATAGCAGAGTGTGAATCTCGGAGCACCTATTAGGCAAAAAAAACCCCGTCTAGAGGGGTAGTCTTTTAGCTAGAAAAGTACATACACAGAGTCTGACCATAGATGAGTACTTTCGATTTTTATTCGAAAAGATTCGATGAATGTTTGAGCCAATCGAGCAAGCAGCAACGCAACTCATAGTTTCAATCGAGGAATACTTAGTGTTTTAAGTGGAGCTACTTGCGTTTTGGCTACTTGAAGCGTGACTGAAACATTTTGGTTTCGAATTAAACGCAGATAAATGACTGCAGCATACGCAAATTTAGATGCATCCTCAAATCTATGTATCTCTAGGAATTCACATTGTGCAGAGTATCCACTCCAGCGAGGGATTTTAATCTCATAAATAAAATGAATATCTTGCAACCAAGTCTGCCACCGGTTCGAGATTTCGAGAGGAAGTTCTTCATCCCAACTAACCTTAAGAATCCACAGAGATTGCATAATAATTTTTGCGGTTATTACAATCGGGGCCAACTATCTCATAGGGTCGAAGATACGAGCGATCCTTGAAAGTACTCAACGTTTCGTAAATGGTAAATCGATTGGAGTGTCTTCGATGTGAAAACTGAAATAATCACTTTGAGGGTGCCAATCTATACCTAATATTGGTACAGATGATCCGGAGGTAAACAAAGAAATAGAATCTGAGGCTAACATATTGACTGGCAAGCAAGCAAGTACTTCTGGGCTGTTTGAGGTCGACTTACGAAGATTGAAGTGACCTCGTTTAAAGAGTTGAATTAACTCTTCTTGCTTTTGCGAAGCTTCCTCGAATGTTTGAGCGCCAGAAAGCAGATTATCCGAATAAATTTCAGTACGAACAGCTTCATCTGCTACTGGATAATCCTTGCCGTAATCTTCGGCCAGCTTAAGCAATGTGCGTATGGCGAAGTAAGGTGAACATGCCAATCCATACGTCACAGTAGACAATTGGTATGTTTCAATGGGTTCATTTGTATTGAAACGCTATAAGATAGATTGATAGGGTTGATCAGATTGTTCAATACCAATCTGACAGGAAATTTTTTCCACGTCAGCTGAAAGCGACCTTGTACCTACGCCAAGCACAGATCAAAGCGACGGGATTTTGTAGAAGATTAGGGCCAATGTGTAGAAGATCATTGATCGAAATCCCTTATTTGCTCTTGCTCGAGCCATTAAAACAGTACATAATTTAGTTGTTGTACTGGTTTCCTTCCTCAACCCATGATGTGATAAGAAGGCTTGATTCTCAGATGATGAATCTGATACAGAGGCGAGAGTCTTTAGCAAAATTTGCTTCGAGACGTGAAAGCCCGCGCAATACGGCTGAATGCGAGCTTTCGAGATGAGCAGAGGTTAAGTTACTTCGATCTTTCCATGGGAGACTTACTATATACCGACTCGACTCCTCCTGTCGAGTGATTTTTTGGTAAAAATCCTCGCAAGCTTGTTCGCCAGGCGAGTAAGACTTCTTATCAGTGCCTATCTCCTCCGCCCTCCAAAAATCTTGTACGAGCTCCAAAAGTTTAGCTTCATGTTCGCAGCTGTTCGAGCAATGGAGAGATATTGATTCTGGCTCTAGTTCTGAAGGTGACGAAGAAATATTACCTGTCAAGAGCCAACCGAGTTAGAATCTAACTGCTCGGTTGACGACTCTGACCCTTAATAATTTGATTTTCAATAATTTGCTCATAAGCGCTTGCACCGAGAAGAATATCAATGCGTGAAGTTTCGAGATACATTGGATCTGCTAATTGTAGTCCTCTTAAGTATTCGAAATTAGTAATACCACCTACAACGGGGGCTTATATGAAGATAATATTGGCAAAATAATTTTGGCAAGATAATAGTATCAACTTCTAGTGAGAATGGTGAATTGAAATGAGGTTGTATAGAGGTTGATATAGGTGGCGCGGGAGCGTACAGACGTGTGATAATATAGCTCCGACCTTTTCGTGACTTTTGAACGATTTAAGTTAATTTTTTAATTATAAGTGTAACGGCATGTATTGAAGAAGCTGCACTAGTGTGTGTGTAAGAGTGGTTAAATTGTGGATGCAGTACTGAAGCAGTATTGAACATACAAGATTGCGGCAAAGTTGCGCGCAGCTACTAAGAATTTTGCCCACCGGTCACAGACCTGCACTCGGGCTTTACTCTTGGGCACATTTGATGCCCTGCTTCTCTCACCAACATAAACG
>JAWWEQ010049430.1:0-13510 GCA_035583055.1 Torymus tubicola
TACTCTGTAATGTAAAGCATTGTATGATGGTTACAAATTGTAATTTATTGTACTTACTCTGGTGAATAAATAAATATGTACAACTCTTCAGCCCTAAACTACATAAAATACCAACAATTTAAGCCCACCTTGATTAACCTCCAGGTGGCCGGAGTGATGCCGATTGGCGTCACCTCAAGGTCGAGCCATATTACTAGTCCATTTGGAACTTTTTCTAGAGAAAAAATTTTCAAAGTACGACTTGGGCACATTGACAAATGCCGGCCGCCTGCAGGTTAAAATCCATTAACTCTGTGAACCTGCAGGTGACGGTAAAGCCTAAATTTTGAAATGTTCATATATTGGGGGATGTCACGGGGCGGTTTTTAGCCACCAAGTGCGCCTACCTATGCGACTTGGTACTTCGAAACACGGCCTTTCTGTATCCTTTCTTTAGGCCGTAATGACCAGATTAAGTTGCAGATAGCGTCGTGCAATTGCACACTTAATCTGATTATCTTCCGTGCAACACGCGAGGTTTGAATCTCGCGCTGTATTTTCTCACCAGTGACGTGAACTCACCTTTAGTCATTGGTTTCGTGTGCTGGCTACTCAGTTCTTTATGATGCATTATTCTTATATGCAACGACCGCGGAGGCGGTGGGGAACGGGGAATGTTAGTGATTTCGAAAATAAAAAGTCGTCAAATAAAATATAAAATAGAAACAAGTAATTGTTAGGTTTATTAGAGTAACTCGAAAAAGTAAATAAAAGTATAAATTAATGTTTAATAACAAAAATCCTAGCTATAACGGTGCGCTCGCACGAAATTATACTAAGTCAGCTATCTCGGCACAGCTGAATAGTATAGCGAAACTAGGTCACGAGCGCGAGGTAATATACGCCATGCGCTTGCTTTGTTAGTGTTCTGCACACACTTACGCGCGAACTATGAGAGAGCGGCCGCACTCGGTGTACGGCACACACACACACGAATGAGCGTGAGGGAGCGTCTGTGCACTTGCCGGTTACAAATTGCCGATAAGATGAACTTTGAGAACGACCTTGGCGACGGTGACGAGCACCAGCTCGACTCTCTCTCTACGCTCGTTCTCTCCGCACGAGAACGCCTAAACGAGGCCGCGCTCCAGGTACGACGAGCCTGGAGGAACGCTTACACGTTATTACTTTACGGCGCGGTAGAAATGCGTGCACGCTTACCTTTACGTTGATTACGGGCGAATATATCTTAATTTCAATAAAAGCCAAGTCAGTTCCGCTGGTAGGCAGGCGGCGGCGAACAAAAGTAGCGAGGCGAAGCTTTTCCTCAAGAATTCAAGTTAAATTATGTACGACAGGTGATACGAGCCTGTCACAATAATTCTAGCACTAACTCCTCGAACTATCACGGTAGTTTTAGGCACTCTAGCTTTTCACAATAATAATCTTAAGGTAGTCTCGGCTTAATAAAAAGTAGTGTCGATTCGAAAAATTTCTGAACGAGCAGATAAAAATCGCGTCTTTCCTTTACCAACTGATTTTCACGAATCTCGTCAAAATGGCTGCGTCCATCCGCGGTTGTCTGCTAGTCATCACGTCGATGCAGCTCTAATTTTGCATCGACGCGCCATCTCGCGTTCACGTAACCGAAGCGCCGCGACCACAAACTATCTCCGACGTCGGTACGGCTGGCCGTGACAGACATTGTAGGTCTAGAACTCTCATTTTTGGCATATTTTGCCATAAATTCAATATACTTATAGTATATTAGTTTAACATTTTATTAATAATTTAAATTTATTTTTTGGAGATTATTTTAAGGGGAAAAATTTAAAGGTGTCCTTCCCGATTATATAGGAACTCGACGTACACTCTGGGATGGTTTAAAACACTATTACACAGTATTCGTTCTCTGCCATGGTTTTCTCCTGTCGTATGCTCTAACCTTAATTTAGCATGCTTGCGTATTAATTCGTTTGCTCGAGCCTTAATTTGGTTTGCTTGCGTATTAATTTGTTTGTCCGAGTCATAATTATAACTACACCTTCTGTTAAAATTGTAAATTTTAATATTTATGTTATATTATATATTCTTAAAATTATTAATGAAAAAATCTCAATTTATATTTGATATAAGTAACGTTGGTGAGGGTTCTGAAATAAATACGTGCAACAAATATATAAGTAAACGTTGTCTCGTGTATTCTAGTATAAGCTATACAATGAACGTGTGTACTCTATGACTGCCGGTAACGGTCTGGCTGCGTTGCCGCTCGAGCAGGAAGACCCGAGGCGCACGTTGCTCGCGCATGCGCACAGTACTGTATTAGCACGGGAGTACCAATAATGCATCATTTATAACACTCTCTCTCTCTCATTATAGTGTACTCTTGCGCTTTCTCAGGACTTAATCCCAATTATCTTCGCTCTCATCGACAGCTTCCTCATCGTCTGAACAGTCTAAAACAAGAAGAACATAATTTTAATTATGTTAATAACTTAAAAGTTACTTTCTTAATACATTCTTTTATGTAATGCTTTTTTCGTTCAATCATATGTCGCAATTTATTACTAATATTTATTTTCGCACACGAGACGCCGACATGTTATCGTAATACAACGTAATCGCATATAGTCTAGTACCCAGCATATAATTGACACGGAATTGTGCAACGACATGACCTCTTGGCATGCTTCGCTCATGGCTACATATTCTGTCTGACAGTTTGATGACAAACCCACAGGTAGTCAGAGAGTTCTTACAATCAGACAGAGTTGCATCCGAGTAAACTTGCATACCATCTGTATCTTGGTCAAATACTATCTTAAGGTCTCTAGTACCTGATAAGTATTTGAGGACTCTTTTGACCATATTCCACTCAAAGTCAGTAGGATTCACCTAATGTCTACTCAAGACATTGACTGCATATGAAATATCGGGCCTGGTCGCGTTAGCTAAATACAACAATGAACCTACAGCTTCTCTATAGAGTCTATTGGGAATCAATTTACTTTTGTATTCACCTTCCTCCCTCTCTTTTCAAGAATTTTTAGTAACATCACTCTGTTTCATAGGTATGTTTATTGATCTACATCTATCAAGTCCAAATCTCTATAGCATTTGTGACACGGCAAATTACGTGTCACTGTAAGAACGCATAAGTACGCGCGAATGTAGACCGACGTTGGCGAGCGGAGCCTCGACGTGCGATGTCGCGTGCATACATACGCGCCCGTGTCCCTATGCCTCGCTGTAGGCAGCAGTATTCCCCTCACGCCCCTCCTTTCCTCTGCAACGCCTTGGCCGTAGCTGAAGAGGACGAAATAGCTGGAGCTAGAGCGTTAAAGAATCAGCTGATTAGGAGAGCACGATGTCTCCATCTCCCTCCACCGAGCAGCAGCCGACACCCGAGAGACAGAGAGAGAGGGCAGGGGAGAAAGAGAGAAAAGAGCACAGCCGCGGCAGCACCAACTCGGCACGCCGATAACAGGCACGAGCCTACAAAGGAGAGGCTCGCGCGCGCCGGCGAAACACGGTGTGCAGAAGCACGTGCACAGCTGTAGCCGACTTTTTGGTCGGTATTCGCTCGCCATCCGCCGTACCGTGTGGGACAAGTTGTGTTCCGTTGAGAGTACCAGGAATTGAGAGGCTGAAGCGGACGAGTGTAAGCAGCAGCAACCGCATCATCTTGGCCAAGGTTTGTGTTCCTCCTTTTAATCCCCCGAGTGATTCGGAACCGTGTGTGTGTGCGCGTTGTCGTCGGGAGTCGCGATTAGTATTTCGAACTCGCGAGAGTTACAGCCGGTGCTGTAGCTGTAGCCTTAGGATAGCAGTTTTCCTTGCTCCCGTCTGAAAGCTAGCCGGCGAGAAATCGTTTCGGTGCGAGTGACGCACACACCTGGCGCCCGGGTTATTGTTGCCTTGTATCAAATAATTAATTGAATTAATAAAGATAATTAATAAAGGTAATTTTCGAATTGAGTGTACCCTGTTATTGTAGCACCTCCGTTATTTCCCTCCCTTGAACCGTCGCTTTGCGCTGATCCCCAGCAAAGTGTGACACATTTTATCCATAAATGTCGTTTGACTCAATTTTATGCATTTGTTTTGTAAATCTCTTTCGATTTTAATTCCAAAAAATTCAACTGGACTTCCAAGATCTTTTATTTTAAACTCTTTGCTTAAATTATTACTAACCTCTGTTGATGATTTATCACATGAACTTGCTAGAAGTATATCGTCTACATATAATATCACTAAAATCAAACTATCTATATTGCGCTTGATGAATAAACACGGATCTACATCGCTCGACTCAAACTCTGGTTTCGACATTACACTTGAAAATTTATCATTCCATTTCTTTGGACTAATCTTTGAACCGTGTAATGATTTATTTAATTTCCAAACAAATCTTTTTCTAGTGTCTTTATCTATCTTCACTCCCTCTGGAATTTCCAAATAAATATCCTCAGTCAGATCTCCATATAAAAACGCTGCCTCTACGTCAAGTTGCCTAATCAAGTAATTGTATTTCGACAGCTGAGAGGAAGAACCACCTATCTCGCAGTCCGGTTCGAAAACCAGCTATCTCGCAGTCCGCTCCGGAAACCACCCATCTTACCGCCCGGTTCGAAAACCAGCTATCTCGCAGTCCAGTTCGAAAACCACCTATCTCGCAGTCTGGTTCAAGAACCAGCTATCTCGGGAGCGTATTTTTTTTCTTAAATTTTGTAGTGGCAGCCCTGCAGGATTTTAAAATGCTTGTTTTCTGCAAGTGCATGTGGCTGACAATTCGGAAAAAATGGTCAAAATAATACTTTTACCTCATTATTACAATTTTTATTTTATTAATTTTAATTTTTTTTATTTATTTTATTTCTTTTTTGAACCAGATCAGCGCACAGTAATATCCTCTGCTGAATTACATTTAGTAACTGAAATTGTATAAAGTGTTACTCTTTAATTTATTTTACTTTACTCTGGTTGTCAATAAGTAATTAATCAGCAAGCTACTCTAGAAAACCAGCAGATGGCACCTCCAATGCAATCGGCTATCGTTGAGTCGATTGCTACACGAAATCTTCAGCTGACTGTGTCAACGTCACCAAGAACAACGACATCGAGTGCTACTAACAGAAAAGACACATCCAAATTAATAGGAAGATGACTCACTTCCAATTAACAGAAGATATAATAAGTGATATAGTTCAACATGAAGCAACATATCCTGATCATAAGACACTTAATGCAGATAGTCATATTAAAGACAGCTTGATAATGTTCTTAAATATTAGAAGTCTTAACAAAAATTACGAAAATTTACAGGTCTTCATTAAGTCTTAAGGTAAACCCTATGTCATTGTTTGTGCAGAGGTATGGAAGCTTGAATACCCATGTTTCTTTAAATTAAAAGGATATACAATGTATTATAATCAAAGCGATATTAACAAATCAGATGGAGTAGTTGTATATATAAGAAAGAGTTTTACCCATTCTACTGAAACGATGGCAATAGGCAAACTCGAAATTCTAAATATTTTTCAAATTTATCATTTTAGAACATAAAAACATAAGAGACGACGACCGTGACGGTTATGATATTGCAGTTAACCGGTTACTCGAATAACCGTAACCGCATAACCGCGAAACCGGTTAACCGATCGTGCATTAGATGTCTTTCAACACCAAAGGTAAAAAACTATGGAGCGCACTACGTAGACTCCGTCATCGGCTACCTTGACCACCTAGATCATGCATTGGATGTGTTTCAACACCTAGAGGTAAAAAAACTATGGAGTGCACTACCTAGACTCCGTCATCGGCTACTTCGAATTCCTAGACCACGTACTTGATGTGTTTCAACACCTAGAGGCAAAAAACTCTGGTACGTACCACCTAGACATGATCATCGGCTACGTAAAACATCTAGATCACGCATTCGATGTGTTCAAAGTGATCCGGTTTAAAGTCACGGATAAAGTGTATGGACTATTTTTCCGAGACTTATAAATAAGACAAATTAAAAGTATGGGCAATAGTGTGGATTTGTCCCACCAGTAAGATAATTGCGAGACAATGATCTAGACTTGAGCCAGACTACCGCAAGACTAGCCCTAGACTATTTTTTTTACATGGGTGGGGTCTCATATTTATAAGCTTTTATTAGTTGATAAAAGTTAATAGATCTTCATGGCAAATATTGCGATCTATTCTATGTACCCATTGTTTTTGCTGGCTTCTTAGGTTAATTCTGCTTGCTATCTATCAAGCAAGTATTACTTTTCACTACCAAGCAAAAATTGCTTGGGTCAATGAGCAGGAATTGCTTTACGACGTTTGTTTGGGTGAGACAAGTAGATTTTGTTTGGGACTCCAGCAGGAATCGCTTCTTTTTTTCAGTGTAGGAAAATCCGAGAAAACTTTGGTCATTCATAAACTGTAAAATAGGAAAAAAAAGAGAAAGAAGGAATAGGTACAATGAGATAAATGAAAATAATACTATTGTAACAGACCAAATAAAAATTGAAAATATGATGAATAAATTCTATTCCAGAATGGGAGAGGATATGAGTAGTAGAATTAGAATTCCTTTTCTACATAATCTAGAATTACCTTCTACAAATACTAGAACAATATAAATAAAGCAAAAAAACAGAATCGAAATACTAAAAATTATTGATAAAATGAAATTGCAAAATGGCGGCATCGTCAAAATTAACTCTGAAACACTCAAGACAATATCAGTTCTTATAGCAGATCCACTTGCTCATATCTATAACCTAACCTTGGCTTAATGCTTTAAAAGCTGCTAAAATAGTACCTATATATAAACCCCGGTAAAAACATGAAATGAATAACTAAAGACCGATACCTTTAATATCGAATCTCGCAAAAGCCTTCGAAAAAATTATGCGCAATAGAATTTTTAATTTCATAGCTGAAAGTAAAATTCTATATCAAAGCAATATGGTTTCATGAAAAATTTAGGTACAAAAGACGCACTTAATTACATATCCGAAGTAATTTACGAAAAACTAGACAAAAGTCAACCAATTACAGTAACCTTCCTGGATCTTGCAAAAGCTTTCGATACTGTAAATCATGAAATCCTGCTAAATAAACTCTATCAGTACGGAATAAGAGGAAAAGCACATGACTTATTAATTAGATATCTTAGCGATAGATATAAAAAAGTAAGAATAGGGCAGTCCGAAAGCGATGTAAAGAAAGTCAGCATAGGGGTACGTCAAGGAACTATCCTTGGACCTCTTCTTTTCTTACTATATATTAATGACCTTTTAGCCACAATGCCAACAAATTCGACCATATCCTATGTTAATGATACAGCCATTATCTCCACAAATGAACGGCTACCTGGAGAAAGTATCTATATTTGTATATTTGAAATAGTACAGTACGATACAAGTGCGGGAAAGTAGATTTTCGTCCCGTTCAATGTTTATACCCGAGCGAAGCGAGGGTGGAAAGGCACATGAGACGAGAATCTCTTTCCAGAACATGTATCATACAATATTTTTTTGATACGACGTGTGAAAAGTCAGATTTTGAACACACATTTTTTGCCGAGCGTGTGGAAAAACTAACTTTCCGCACGAAGTGTCGAAAAAAATAATCTCACAAAATTATACTGCAATCTATTTTTTCAGGATTTGACCCAGGCTTGCCCCTTAATTAATTTCCATCTAAATACTCACGATTGTTATCTGCAACATCGATATAATCTTCTGCAGGCTTAAGGACATCTACTATATTGATACGCTGTAGAGGTTGCTTTATTTGTACATTAACTTGTACTAGACCTTCTCCTTGTACACATTGATCGACTAAATTCTTATGACATTCCAACTAGAAAAACAAAAATAAATCACTCAAGAAATTTGATACAACGCTAACATCTTTTTTAAAAATATATATTTTAATGATAATAAATGGTTCTATTGTTTAGCGGAAAATATTTTTATAGATGTCAATCAGTTTTTCGTGCTTACTTAATCGGTTGACGGTCATTGTATCACATATGTACAAACAAGAGTCGTATCAATTCTGTTACTATATCATAAATGTATATGGCCAAGTCTGTGTCAAATCGAGAGGTCAAAAAATAGATTTTTTTGGTCCATATTTTTGGAGATATAAGAGGTCAAAAAATTAATTTTGATGATTTTTTGCATTTTTGACCAATTTTCATTAATTTATAACTGCTTAAAGAAGCATTTTTCGCGATAGACACAAGAATAGTATATAAAGAATAGTTCTTTTTGTAGAATTTTCTCAGCTTTTCAATAAAAATACTTTTAACACCGTACGTTTATGCTTTCAATTACATATATGCAAATGAAATATATAAATCAAAAAAATTAAATGTCCGATCCAAACTTTCTCTACCGAAAAATTTATGGAGATACCTTTCTACTGCTCAAAAGTGTCAGTATGAATCCTAGAATGATTAACGATCGTTTTTAGATCGAAAAAAATCATTCATACACACAGGTATGAAAAAATATAATTAAATTCTATGGAAAATTACACTGAGAAAAAAGTGCATGCAAGATATTTCGAAATTTTGCTTTGTTTTTGAGCCAAAATATTCATTAATATTGATCAAATTTGAGACGAATTTCATATTTGAAGTCAGAATTTGATTAATTTTGGACAATAAAAAAGTATCTTTATAGGTCATCGCATACTTTTAGTCTCTCTTTTACCGTTTTCCCCCCGTTACAATTTAACTAGTTTATACTTTTACTTACATATATGCAAATGAAATATATGGCCAAGTCTGTCAAATCGAGAGGTCAAAAAATAGATTTCCTTGAAAATTTCTGAAAACGTTTAATTTGATGTACCGAATGTTGATGAATTTTTTCAGATTTTTTAACCTTTGTTTTTGAGCTGTGTCATATTAAAGTTGACAATTTTAGCATTTTCTGCATTTTTTGTAGATTTGGATTAATTTATAACTCTTCAGGGAAGCATTTTTCACGATAAACGCATTATACCTTTTCTTGTAAAATTTTCTCAGTTTTCAATAAAAATATTTTCAAAGTTGTATGTGTACACTGTCACTTGCATACCTCCAAATGAAAGATTAACATTCAGAAAGAAAAAACCGATCTGAGGTATCTCTACCGAAAAATTCAGGGAGATACCTTCTTATTATACGAAGTATCTGTAAAAATCCCAAAATGGGCCGCGATCACTTTATAACCTAAAAAAATTCATTTAGTTTTTGATTTAAAAAAAAATGTCATACAGGTTAGAATAAAATATAATTAAATTCTACGAAAAATTACGAGAAAAAAGTCTATGTAACATATGTCGAAATTTTGCTTCCTTTCCGAAGCTCTGTGAACCATTTTTAACATACCACGTCGGTTTTTTAGTTTTTGTGTCAGCTATGTAAAAACATTTTTTCAGACCCCAAAGACATAAGACAACTGCCACCATTGCTCTAGTGGAAGGACCTTAACAGGTCTTTTTGATAGGTTTTTTAATGACTTATAAAATGTCGCATACGGAATTGCAATCCGATGAGTCGACTTGTCTATACAAATGTCTTAAAAGGACCATTTTCGTAAAAATCACGTTGTTTCGAATTTTCAAACTGATGCCACGAAAATCTGTCAACTTGAAATTGGCTGGAGATTTACCCGGAGCTAGAAAAAATCCTGAAAGACGAGGATGTATTCATAGCCGCTCTTGCTTCGCACGAGTGCCCCAGTGACATCTCCTGCCACCACTTGCATGGGCCGCTCAACGACTCTCTTACCCATCAAGCCTGCTGGAGGTTTCTGCTCGGCTTTCATCTGTTGGCACACCAGACAATTGCACACGTATTTGCGCACTGAGAGGTAGAGTCTTGACCAGAAGTATAATCTGGCTACCCTCTCGTGCGTCTTCTCGCGTCCCAAGTGCCCTTCAGACGCCTTTCGCGCGGAACGCCGATCTTCCAAGCTTCGTCATCGCCAACTGCAGCTTCGATGGCCTCAGCCGCGCAATAATAAAACAATCGACCTCCGATTATTTTCGAGGGCGGATAGGCATTAGGCTCTCGCATCACCTCGTCAAGCCTTTCTAGGTACCAATGGTCCTTGGTACCCTGATCCCCATAGGCTTGCGCAGATTTCAAGGTCATCTTCCTTGTACATTTGTGTTAACGCATCTGGCACGTGGTTCAAAGCTCCTTTCCTGTGTTCTCCGTCGAACGAATGGTCTTGCAGCTCCAGAACCCATCAGGCTAACCTTCCGGTAGGGCTATGTAAGCTATGTAGCCAGCGCAAAATACTGTAATCCGTGACGACTAAGAATTTGTAGCCTTCTATGTACGGCCTGAAGTTCTTAATCGCCCAGATCACTGCTAAGCACTCGCGCTCAGTGACGCTGTAGTTGCACTCAGTCTGCGACAAGGTTCGGCTGGCGAATTCCAAGACCCTCTCTCGGCCTTTGATTGCCTGGAGCAACTGCGCCAATTCCAGTGTCGCTGGCATCTGTCTGCACGATAAATTGCGCTTCGAATATCGGTCTGGCGAGGACTGGTGATCAGCGCTTTAATCTTTTCGAACGCCTTCTGTTGCTCGTCGCCCTAGTCATACCGACGATCCTTTAGTTAGCGGCCCGGCGACGGTAGCGAAGTCTTTAAGGAACTTACTATACCACGACGCCATGCCCATGAATCACCGCAGCTGCTTGAGATTCTTTGTCGCGGGGAAGTTGATTATCGGCTCGATCTTATCAGGGTCGGGCCGAAATCCGTCGCGGTTAACGAGCACGCCGAGATATTTCACTTCTGTCTGTCCGAAGACGCTTTTCTCTCAGTTAATCGTTAACCCGACCCCCTCGATCCTCTTAAGGACGTGCTCGAACCATTTGAGGTGCTCCTCGTATGTCTCGGTAGCGATAATAATATCGTCGAGATACGAGAAGGCATATGGCTCGAGCTCCGGGCCAATGACCTTATCCACGAGCCGCTGAAACGTCGCGCCTGCATAAGTCCGCGCTTAAGAGGATATTAAGTCCGCGCTTAAGAGGATAATCTCCTAGAGCGTTAATAAATAATACTACAAACAAAACAAAACATAGGATAGCCCGTAGGGCATCCTTGTGAATTGGACAAGCCCCAGCCCAGGCACGGTGAATGCAGTAAACTCCCTGGACTCTCAGGAGAGCTGAATTTGGTGATAGGCCAAGCTAACATTGACCGTTGAAGTGCATGTCGTCCTCCAACTTCTTGGATACTGGGTAATAGCGCTGTTTCACTGGCCTTCCACTTCCAACGTCGATGTGGTGTTTAATCCACGACGCACATCCAAGGAGCGCATCCTCTTCGCTCCGTATCGCGTTTGCCTTCAGAGACATCTTCTAGGCCAATCGACGACACTTGTAGACCCCCGCAACTTCTAAGTCAACATGCTTATCTGCCGCATGCAGGAACAGCTGGTCTTGTCGGAGTCCTGCACTGCGCTGACAGTCCTAACGAAGTCAGCGCCTAGATAGCAATCCATTTTATCATCCGGGATAATTGCTACACGAATATCGTGCTTTATACCGGATACTTCGAACAGCAGCTCGACGTAAACGGCGATCGTTGCTGTGGGGCCTCCCACGACTTTAGCGCGCCTACCATAGCGCGCCTACCACTGTCGGCCGACTGCTGACGCAAGTTGGAAGCCGACTGCGCCCATCACCGTGCGCGACGCGCCGGTGTCATACAGCGCGCGCAGTCTGAAATCTCCAATCGCGACTTGTTGCACCAACACGCCTCCAACGTCGGTGACATTAACGTCGCCTGTTTGCGCTGTAGTGGTAGCGCTTATCAGCGGAGCTCCAGCCTCGCTTGCACTTGCCACCTCTCGTGGCGGTGCGTTGTTCAACTCAGAAGGTTGAGGAGATAGCAAAAAAACAAGGGAGAGAAAAGAAAATTAAGTTAAAAAAACTTCAATTTTAAATAATTGATTTCTCCTTCTCGCCGAATTTTAAAATCGATTTTAAAAAACACAAACAAATTAATGAAGTTATTTTAAGTAATCATCTAAAAAAATTCAGATTTGAGAAAAAAATTGATTTTAAAATTCCTCTGCCGTTTGAACGCTTTAAATATGCAAACATACCTGTTTGCACGTTCCGGCAAGCCTACACACATGCTTATACTTTGCGCGCTATCGCAATCGCATCGCCTCGCTCGCGTTCACCGCTGCACACCGCTCTCCTATACCTATCTTCTCCCCTCCCGGCTAGGCCTCACGAGTCCGGGTTTTCCTGCGCGCTCGCAGATAGCTAACGTACGTGCTATCACACTTCTTCTAGGGCGCCAGTTGTAACGGGCTTAATACTTTGCGGAACGAGCAGCATAAATCTGGATAAACACGCGATGCGCTGGCCCGCGCACTACCTACGGCGCTCTATCACTCTCTCGCTCTCTCCGCCGAATAGCCCCACTGCAACGCGCAACCTCCCGGTTGCGGTTCTCGACGGAGAGCGCGTCTTTCCGGCTGCTCGTCTGCACGCGCACTCACCTGCGCCGCGCGCCCGTGGAGGCGGCGGTATTCGTTCCATCCATTACCTGTGTAGAAAAATGAAGGGGAGAGGATGAAGGGGCGCGCGAAATAATAACGCGCGTCGGGCTTTGAATTCAATGCTCGTTTATTGCGCGTATTTCGATACAACCGCTGCACAGAACGGCCCTCCTGTACAGTGAGAGACGGTGCGCCCTCGCTCGCTATTGTCAACGGCACACAGTGGGAAAAAAGGGACAAAATTCTTGTGACAGCTCAGTTTTTGACGAATCTTGATAATTTTTATTTTTAAATACTCTTAATCTTCTAGAGAATAATGTGTCACTGCGAAAATTACGATAATATTGCCCAAAAATAAATAGCGGCGATAATATATTTTTAACGGAAAAATTCCAGCTCTATCATCTATTTTATGTACTTTAGATACGTAAAATTTGCCGGAAACCCTTGGGTGGGAAGGAAGATTTATTTCTCTCATCGTTCTCCACTCCCACAAGGTTCTCAAACCTTACTATGGATGAAAATTAAAATAATTATAAATAATAATACAAAAAATGTATAAAAAATAATAAAATTTATCTGGTATATATATATATATATGTATTATAACGGGCTACTAGTCAGACCGATCTGGGTAGTAGGGTTACGCTGAAAGGACAAATATAAGTGTTGTAAATTTCTACCATTTTATGAACGCATATGTATGTTTCGACAAGGATAATTCAAGGAGTTAGTTCTGTCTTGGGTCTGTAAAGAAAAACTCTAGGATGAACAATGAACACTAACATTTATTATAATATAAAAAAAATAAGATAATATATGTGTTTAATTAATGTACAAAAAAAAAATACGTTGAGCGCCAGCTGGGTCGCTCTCAGCAATCTAACTAATATTCGACTATATACTATAACTAATATCAAACTAATATTCAATACAACACGATACAACACTTTACCACGGTAGAGCGAGACAAGGGACGCAAATTCAGACGCGAG